>PVHY01000975.1:60161-163598 GCA_004024945.1 Uropsilus gracilis | reverse complement strand
TGGAATATTACTCAGCAATTAAAAACGACAAATTTGATGAATTTATGGAAACCTGGATGTACCTAGAAGAAATCATTCTAGCAGAAACAAGCCAGATGGAAAGGGACAGAAACCAAATGGTTTCACTAATATATGGTCAACCAAATGAAAGTGCACAAGAGGAGAATGGGGACCAGCTGGAGCGGGTGGGAGGGGGAGGTGGTGGGTGACCCCCAGGGATTGAAATGATGGGAAATATAGATAAGTAAATTAAAAAAAAAAAAAAGAAGTTATATAATCTCCATGTATAGGATAGATTGTTTAACACTGCTCCAAAATTACTGTCACATTTCATTTTTAAATTTTCTACTGGTTATCATTATGAAGTGATATCATATTCTAATGTAATAATTTTGATTACTCAGCATGATTTAGTTTCCCCTTTACTACCATTTATGATGAGAAAATATGTACCCCTCCATTTTCCTCTATCTCTCTGCCTTTTAATACCTTGCATAATTGATATACCAGATAATAAACACATGCAAATGCAATTTAGTCTTGCAAGTTTTGTCTGGCATTTTAACCTAAAGTTGAAGCCAGGAGTCATAATTTATAATATTGTGACTGCATAACTTACTAACTATAGAGTCCAATACATGTGAATGATTTCAAGTCATGGACATGTAATCCTTTGCCATTGATGAGTTGCTATTAGTGGAGATTATGGTTAGCTTGCATTTACAGTATAATGTGACTTCATAGCCATGGAATGTATTATTCTCCATCACCTATGGCTTTCTATTTTGTTGAGATGTACAATAACATGTTAAATAGCTGGTCTGATTTATAGTTTATAGCCTGTGATTATTTCTCTTTCGATTCCTGAGAGTATCCACTTTACTTTTAAAACGTATTGCTTGTCTTCCTGTTCCCTTGAATTTGTTTTACAATTTACTGCAAAGTATTTTCATGAAATTCTTTCAGAATGGGTTTTTGAGTAGTAAGTTTTCTAAATCCTTGCATGTCTAGTGATATTTTCTTCTCACTCTTGACTGAACCTCAGGATGGCAATGAAATTCTAGATGAAAGTTATTTTATAGAAATTAATATACTCATTGAGTTTTTTTCCCAAATAGCCAATCTTAGTTATATATAGTCTTCCAATTCTAGAATCACTTTGCATCTTTTTTCTCTCTAGCTCAGGAGATGTTAAATTGTCAGTGCTTTTCATTGGTCAACCCCTCTCATCTGCCCACTGCTTAGTTACTATGATGATTAGATCAAAGCAAGGTTTTTATTTTATTTATTTTTAAAAATTTTTATGCTCTTTTGCCAAGTTGCCTTGTTAAGTCAGCAGTGGGTCCTGAATGAAACACACTGTATTTCAGGTATTTAACTCACTCTACAAATTCAGTTGACTCCCTAGAAGTCATCTGCTCTTTTTGGTCTTTGTTGTGAATTTCTTTAGTCTCAGTTTGTAGTTCCCTGAAATCATGGCACTGAAATATTTCTGTCAGAGGAAAGAGAATGTTCCTCCCAACATTACCTATAAGTAAAGGCAGTTTGGTAAATGAACTTTCTGGGTGTGGATTTTAACAATAGCTTTATCATGGTAATTAGAGTTATGGGACTTATGACATAGGAAATTGACCTTGTGCATTCCATTATTTCAGTCAAGACTAATGAATGGCATTTTAGGAAGCTGTATGTTGGATATACTCAAGGGTTCTAAATGATAAAAATCAAGTAATTTCTTTTGGTAGGTTGCTTCTCTCAACCTGAACAATATTTTATATACTTTACATTCTGTGTAAGAGTGATTAATAGGGAGCTAGACCAATGCACCATTTCCTAACTTTATGCATGAAAAATGTACAATTGGCCAGAGAAAATGAGCTTTTAATATTTTGTCCCTGGGAATAATTTAAAAAGAGAAAGTCAACTAGATTCCTTTTGGGTTGGTGTGCATGTAGAAGAAATACTGATAGCATTCAATTTTGAAAAATATAATTAGTCAGAAAGCTGGAAACAGACTATGGAAATACATGCTAATGGATAGAATGGTAAGAAGACTGTGACTTATTGTATAATTATTCATGAGCTATTGAGAAAATTGAAAAACTCTGTCACCCTTATATACATACCTGTGCATACATAGTGGTGATAACTTATAATCTACCATTATGTGAATGAGTAATACAAGGTACTGTGTAATCAAATAAATATCTATGTCAGTGCTTTGCTTTTGGCCTAGAAATTTTCAAGACATTTATTCCTATGACAAGCTTCTTAGAGTAAAGTGTAATTCTGCCTTTTAAAGAGGTTAATTGACTTAGCCAAGGTTAAATAACTTGTGACTGAAAGACCTGGTGCTAAAAATCATATATATATTTTTTACTTCTACTGTCCTGTTTTATTACCATTGTTGTAACTGTTCTCCCCCTCAGTGGAGAAAGAGGAAAATAATGAACTCATAGTCTTACGACAGTTAGGTAGCTCTGCAAGGAAATGGCAGCTTTGATGTTGTAGTTGGAACAAGCATAATGAAGAGCAGGGGTCATGTGCTATAAGGCACAGGTCATTTCCGAGTCCCCTTCATGAATTTGGGGGGTGGGGAGGAGGGCTAGAACATACTCTACCTCTTCTCTGAGCCTTTTGCATGGATTGATTTAGATGGCAGAGGGCTGCCTGTTCTGTAATCTGAAACCCATCTTTTTCACCAATCAAACAACTTAATTTTTTAAATTTTTACTCATTTTAATTTTTCTTCAACTTTTTTTTAAATGTAGCTTTGGCTGATAACTCCATCTATGACCTGGGGGTATAGGTTAACAGCTCTTCGGATGTTTATTGCCACACCGCACCCACCACCAAAACCTGCCCCTCCAACCCATCTTCCCTCTGTCCCTCCCCCTTGGAACAGCCCCCTTTCTGCATTCATATGTCTAGGGTTTGTTCTTGCTTTGCTTGACTGTTTCTTTGCCTTTTTTGTTCTTTGTCTTTTTTGTTCTTTTTCCTGTGTGAAAGCATTTTGTAGTTGTCTTTGTCCTTCTCACTTAATTTGTGTAAGCATAAACCCCTCCCTTTCCATTCACTTTGTCACAAATGCAATATTTGATCTGTCACCTACTGAGTCATAATCCACTGTTCAATGTGGCCACCTCATCTTCTTTGTCCTCTCTGTAGATTGTGCTCAATGACATAGGTATGCCTGTATCTCTTTGAATTACTGCTTTTACCTTCTCTGGCTACATATCTGGGAGTGCATTACAGGATCAGAAGGTCAATCTATGTAATTCTGAGGAACTTCTATCTGAGGGGTTGGGCCAGTCTACCTCCCACCCACAGGGGAGGGAGGAACTTATCTCTTTTCTCCACAGCCTCACTAACTGCTCTTGTTTCTAGAATGTTTTGTTTGGCTGGTTGTTTGGATATAGAGGGACATGGTACCTCATTGTGTTGTGGTTTGCATTTCTCTGATGATCAGCCATGGTGAACATTTTTTCTTATGCCTATTTGTCATCTGGATATCTTCTTTGAAAAGTCTTTGTTTACTCTCTGCTCATTGTTTGACTGGTTTATTTGTTTCCTTCCTATTATATAAGGTGCCTGTGACTCTTGAATATTAGTCCCTTGTGGATGTAGGATGTGCAAATATTTTCTTCCATTGAGTAGGATGCTTCTTAACTTAATTTTATTCTGTTTTTAATTACTTTAAGTATTTTTATTTTAATGTCAGTCTCTTGACTAGGCAAAAGATATTTTGTCTGTTGATGAATAAGTTCCTTGAACACAGTCTGTTCCTAAAATGACTTCTACTTGGCCATGGTATAGCAAAGACACCATTTCAGGTCTCTTTACCATCTTTTTTTAAAGCCCACCTCAGTTTAACATCGTATTCAAGCCTGCCGGTTTCTCTTGGCAGCCCCCGAATTGTATCACCTCAGGGGCTCAGCAAACTTACCTAGTTTTATCTGACTTTTACCCCCACACTGTGGTCAGCTCAGTGCCGGCCTCAAATCTAGTCTTTGCTCAGAGTGCTCATTGCTTGTACGCAGGCGCACTACAACCAACTCTGTAGCTAAGCAAACTGTTTCACAAGCTCTGAGTAGTGCAGAGGGATTCCTTTGTGGGCTCTGGTGTTAGTCTGTTTGCTCGACCTCTGATAAACTGTGACACTGAAGCAAGTCACTTAATCACTTTAAATCTCAATTACCTCATCTATAAAGTGGGGATCATAATAGTGAGCACCTCCGAGGGTGCTTGTGAGAATTAAATGAGTTGTTAAGCATTTAGTGGTGGCCTTGGCGCATGGTGCACATTCAGGCCATGTTAATGATTATTTGTCTCAAGGCTTGGGGGACGCTAGCATGGTACGGTATTGAGCATTTTCACGCTCCCAGTACTGGATCCGTTGTTCATTCATTGCCACTAAATTGCTAGAACCTTTCACGCCAGGCAGCTAGTCTTGACAAGTGAACGCGGAACACTTCTGAACACCAGCGAGATGAATGTGCGGGGATAAATGACGTTGCACAATTAAAACAAGAAATTCCATGCAAATAAGTCCTTGGGGAAAAAAAAAAGCACCTCCAATGCCTAATCACTGAGATGATTTTTTAATAGCAATGTGGAGCTCTGCATTTATCGCCTGATGGAACTCCTGAAATGCATTGTGCGGCTCTGGAGGGGCCCAGGCTTCTGAATAGAACACTGTAAACCTGATTTCAACAGATTGAAAACAAGATGTGACAAGCAGTTTGACACTGGCCCTCCGCTAATTTCCGCTATTTGTAAAGAGGCACATCTGAATGGAAATAGCTCCGCAGAATGGATCGGTACGCTTGGGGCCGTGTCAGTCCACACATAAAACCATAGTCCAGGGGAAAATAAGCAACCATTGATTTCCTGTGAAGTCCCCCTTCCCCCAGTCTAGGGAACTTCGCCAATGCATGGCACCAGCTGCTCTCTGTGGGGAATCCTTTGTGGGGAGGTGTGAGGAGTGGGAGAAAGCTGGTGGGTATAAAAAGAAAATACCCAGGCACATACACGCTCACCCAGGACGCAGCGTAGAAGATGGTGGGCATTGCTCAGCCAGCCTTCATTCCTTCAGTCCTCAAACTAAACATGGCTTTTTCTCAGAAAAAGGAAAGGGGTGGGAGGGCTCTTGCACAAACCCTACCTTTATTATTATGCAGCAAGTTGGGAACAGTTCCAATGAGAAGTTCTCATGCTCTTTCACGTTCCCTGAATTCTGTTGGTGGGGAGTTCTTGTTGTCTTTAAACTGCTCTGATCTAATAAGTATTTGCCTGAAAACCGGAACAAATACTCAGTGTGATTGCAAGTCCTCATTTACATAATTGCATCATGTCAATAATTTTCGGGGGATCATAAAAGAGGAATATTTTGCTCTTTGCTGGATGTCACTCAGAACAGTCCCAGACTCCTCTCTGAGTGCCCGCATGACAGTTTTGCTGAGCACACGAGACTCTTTTAGACTCTTTTTGCAAGACTGGGCAATGGGCAATCATTCTTTGTTTCTGACTCAGACACAGTGAGTGGTTGACTTACAAAGACATCGCGTATTCATAAAGGTGTTCCAGGAAAGCACTGTAAAATAAGTTTCAGATGTTCACCAGAGTTTGAAGCATTTGGCATTGTTTCTCCTTTATACATGCTAGTTGTGAGCACTGCCTGGGGGAGAATTTGGCTGGGACTAAAAGGCCTATTTCCACAGTTGTTGGATGACCTGCCTACCAGGCCACTGGAAAAATGTGGATTATCCTAGGGGGTAGAATTGGCCTGTTAAATCAATAACCAGTCATTGGAGAGAAGATTTGAAAAATTAAGATATCTTCTACAAAGATACTTGTGAGTCCTCTTGAATTAGCTAGATTTCTAGTATTGCGGGCGAACCAACTTTGTCATTTAACACCCAGAGTTGAGGCAGTTATATCTGAGTTAAACAGATATGTCATACCTAGGGATACATTTGAATGAACTTTCAAATTATAGTATAAATTCATTTTATATATATTACATTGACACCAAATGTTACTTTTATTGAAAAATGAGGCAAAATTTTAAGTGTTACTTAAACATAAAACAATTTGCTTAAAACATACAAGCAACTTGCTAGGCAATTTGCTAATATAAGCATATTTCCTGGATAATATAAAATGTATAGTGTTTTTGAACTCAAGGTCAACCAACCATCTCTGTCTTATGTATTGATATTTTTTTTTTTTTCATTTTTCTCAAGAGACCTGGCATCTCTCTAGATGGCATCCATTTTGTTGACTATTTAGTAACTCCTAAGGCCCTTTTACTAAAATTTTTTTGCCATTGAATGTTTCACAATCACTATGGCTAATAGAAATATCTTTATTATAATATATCACAGTCACTTTACATGCTTCTCTCTTTTTATCCTATTTTCTACAGCCCCCTTCCCTCCCCAGACTATCCTTAGCACAGAGACATGACAGACCTGTAGGAGTCAAGATTAGTGTCCTGTAACTAGTACTGCAGAGCATGAGCTATGCCATCACCGATAAGGCAGGGAAACATTAACTCCCAGTGTAGTACGATTAATACAGCCTGTTAGTAGGTCCTGTGTTTCTACCTTAGACACTGGCAACAAAGGAGGTTATACTCTGAATCCTAAAGACCAACGGTTCTTACTTAAACCCAGAGACCACCTCACAGCTAGTCATATTTCAGCCTTTGAAATGAAGTCTTTATATTTGCTAAGTCAACAGAGAGGAAGTAGTGCTGGCGAAGTTGTAGAGAAATCAGAGCTATTAAGAAAAAGTAGAAATTATATATGTCTTTATACCAATTAATTTGCAAACCTGAATGATACTGATGTATTTCCAGAAGAATATAGTGTATCCAAGTTGATTATGATGTAGACATTCTCTATGCTTTACTTAAAATGTCCTATAGTGCAACCAAGAATATAAAGATTTTAAAGATAAGATTACTAATATTCTTAAGACATTTGAAAATGGTGATTTAGAGAGTGTAAGCAGAGGGAATATAGTGTATTCATTTCATGAGACCAGTAATATCTTGGCACTAAAATTTGAATCTGACAAGTGTTGGTGAGGTTGTGGAGAAATGAAAGCTATTGTACACTGTTGCTGTAAGTATATATAGATACATTCACTTGATAAAAGCTGATCTTCTACAATCATATTGCTAGCTATATATTCTAAATTTCTTAAAATCTTTTTTGTAAGGTTTACATTGTGACCATAGCTATACACCTGTGCATGATGATAAACTACCATGTAACTGTCTTACTTTTCCTAAGGTTTGCCTTACTACTGTCTTACTTTGCCTAAGGTTTTAATATTTTCACTTCTGCAATATTTTATAAGGTTGTTGTTTTATATTATTAAGTTGATTTCACATTCCATTGATGGTTCTTTAATCTTAATTTGAATAATCTACCATAGAGAAACTTTAAATAAGAAATCCAACATAGCAACATGTTATTAACATTATTCATTAAAATAGCAAAAACAAAGACATACAAAATATTTCAGATGTAGATAGTCATACTGTACCATATTATAAATCAATCAAAATAATATAAACACCACCGTTTTCTGTCAAAAAGAATAAACCTTAAAATATACTGTGTAGAAAGGCAGGTTACAAATGAGCACATATTGTATCAGCCCATTAACATCAAGTGCAAAGCTAGGCTAAATTAGATATAAGTTGCAAGCAAAAGAAGCTTCAATGACTTCCTTAAAATAACACATTTTCTACTTTACATGTTGGTTAGAGATTTCCAAGAAATCCAATGTCTGATATTGCAAGTGACTGAATTACAATATAAATTGGTTTCACCTTTTTGCAATATCTTATTTCAAAGTTAGGGTAATATAAAAAGAGTGGGACACCCAAAATTGGGTCAGCAATACTGTAACAGATTGCATGAAGGTGAAGTTGTTATTTTAGTCACAGTAAATTTAGCATCTTGGTGTTGAGCTACCTGACCCTCTCAACTGTTTCTTGTGATGATATTAGTGTGAGATAACTGAAAAAAACATGAGAAGAATATATTATAATGGGCAAAGTATAAACTTGTGTAAGCTAAAATTCATACAAAATATCCTTCTCAATATTTTTGTCTATACTAGTCATCCACAGATAGATCAACTGGTAGTGAACTCATACAATAAGCTCACCTTAAATGTATGTGTCCATTTGACAAACAAAAATACCTGTTAGATGCTGTATTTTGAACTCAATCACAAACCTTATAGTATTCTAAAATATTAAAAATATCTTGTTTATTATAGAAACTACATCTCTTCATTAAATCTTAAATTAGATTTCCATGGTTGCCCTCTGATGTGCATACTCACCAATGCACAGCTAATTTGCTTGCTAATTTTATAGTCCTTGGTTATCTCTATCTCTAATTTTAATCTTCAACTCAGTTGTCTTCTGACATCTTGCACTTGTGCTTTTATAATAAATCACTTCACAACAGTTTTGGAGAATGGGCAGGTATAAAAGTTATAATTAAAAGTACTAAATGATTGTGATTGGCATCAAATTACAGTTATTTAGGTAATAGACTTCTTGAGCTCTTAGGCAGTTTTTTTTTTCTTCCTGAAAACTTGGCTGAATAGCTAAAGGAATCATGATAACATAAATAAATAATACAACAGAATATGTAGCTGGATGGACTTACCAAGTTCAGTTGCCTATGTAGTGAAGAAAACTCATGTCATTTTATGTGAAGTAGAGCATAGTGATCCCAGGTTCAGAAGCACGTCTTAATTTCTAACACATGAAATTCAGAAAGGAACAGTAAGGTCAAATTAGGATGTATTTTTCCCCACTGGATACATTAAAGCCATTTACATTTGTTTCAGTTTTATGTGTCTCAGAATAGATAGTTAATGCTGAGTTTATATTTCTGAGTGGGTGAACATCAGTCAAATTCCAAAGAAGTTCAGTCAGACCAGCGGCCAACTAACTAGCTAGAGGTTATGGAAAAAAGTCACCAGAAATAGCCACGTAAACCCTAAGTGTCATTGTTTTAAAGAAATGGAGCAAAACTGAATGTAAATGTCAACAATGCCGTGCTCATCTGTTTTTAACCTTTGCAACTCAAAACAAAAAAATGGACATTCCGATTTACCGCTGTAGAAGGAATATTTAAAATATTTATTACGTAGACAAAAGTCTTAGAGAATTACATTTAAAAACTGATTTTTCTCTTTTCCTTTAGTAGGTAACTCTTTGAAAGATGATCCCCTGGAAGACTATTAATAGATGGCATCTTCAATCCTGTGGTCCTTGAAGATTACAGAATCCAGAGTCATAGAATTTGGGTAAGTCAAGTTTTTATATCTCGCAATGCCACCTAATATATCAGAATCTAATGAATATGGGGGGAGTTTTATCACAGTTATAATTTTGGAATTAAGCACAGTGCTTAATATAAAGCATATTTTCAATAAATACCCATTTAGCACAAAAGTTGATAGTGTCTTGATGGAAAAGTCCAGACTGTGAAATTTTAGATTTTGTATGATCTCTGCTAAAACTCAACTTTACCTTTATGGTAAGAAAGCAAAAATGAACTGAGACAAATGGGAGAAGTTGTGTCCTGATAAAATTTGATTTTCAGATATTGAACCATCCTTATGTCCCTGTAAGAAATCTGATTAAATACATATTTTAATTAAATGACACCCATCTATAAAAAAAAATGTATCCTTTTGATACATTGTTGGATTTTAGATTTTGTTTGCAAAGATTTTATTGAGGATTTTTACATTAGGGAGATTGACCTGTAGTTTTCTTTATTCTGTGTGTTGTCTTTGTGGTTTTGTATTAATATAGTGCTGGCTCCATAAAAGGTATACAAATATACAAATATGGGAATTTTACGGGACTTCTCATGAGCTATAGGTTGCCAAGCACAGATTTTATAAAAACTTGGTTAAATGTTATCAGTAACCAAACACGGACCCCTAATTTTGAGAAAGAAGAAAATAAGACTTTTTTTCACACCTTTATACTTTTATTTACTTTTTTTTACATAAAATTACTGATTTTTTAATGATAAATTTTATAATGCACAATCCTGTCTTGACTGGTTTAAATATTGTGATACTGTCTCCTCATTAACACCATTAACCCAAGTTAAATTGTGGTTGAAGTTCTCTACAATAGTTATTTTTTTATTATATAAATAATTTATTTATATATATATTTCACATCATTGTAATCCCCCGGGGTCACCCACCTCTTCCCCTCCCTGGCTGCTCCTGCTTGTCCCCCCCTCCCTGTTGTGTACTTTTGTTTGGTTGTCCAAATATTAGTGACACCATTTGGTTTCTGTCTTTTTATTTCTGACTTGTTTCTGCTAATATGATTTCTTCTAGGTACATTCATGTTACCATAAAATCATCAAATTTGTCACTTTTAATTAATGAGTAATACTCCATTGTGTATATATACCACAGCTTTTTCATCCATTCATCTGTTTGGGCTGTTTCCATGTCCTTGCAATTATAAATAGTGCTGCAGTAAACATCTGAGCACAGGTGTCCCTTTGTACCCACATTGAGGTTTCCTTTGGATAGATTACCAGAAGAGCAATTGCTGGGTCAAATGGTAGTTCCATTTTCATTAGTTTGAGGATCCTCCACACTGCTTTCCATAGTGGCTGGACCAATTTGCATGACCACCAGCAGTGTAAGAGTGTTCTTTTCTCTCCGCACCCACTCCAGCACTGGTTTTTTGATGTGGGCCATTCTTACTGGTGTAAGGTGGTGGTATCTCATTGTGTGTGTGTGTGTGTTTTTTTTTTTTTTTTTTTTTTTACAGATGGGTGTCATTTAATTAAAATATGTATTTAAAATGCAAAGGGCTACATTAATTCCGCACTGTGGCTGAGATTTTAATTGCACTCAAGTTAGGGAATTTTGAGTTAATGTTCCACTGGCATCTCTCATTCAGTCTCTTAGCACAGATGTATTGTGATCCAAAGAGGATTCCAGCATGTTCTCAGATGCTGTGCATGTAGGGATGACTGTGCCATACGAGGGTGGTTCCAAGATAAACCAGGAGGTGATTCCAAGGAGCAGCAGCACAGCAGCCTGTGGTCACTTCCCCTGGTCCCTCACTCTACTGGGAAGCCCCTGCTGACCACTCCCGACTGTGGTGCCTC
Source organism: Uropsilus gracilis (assembly GCA_004024945.1). NCBI lineage: Eukaryota > Metazoa > Chordata > Mammalia > Eulipotyphla > Talpidae > Uropsilus > Uropsilus gracilis. The sequence continues at coordinate 152,406 of PVHY01000975.1, read as the reverse complement.
GTCTGCTCTCCTTCCTGGGATGTCAGAGCAAGGTGTTCACAAGGCTCCATGTCTTTGGAGTCTGAGTCCTTTACGTTCTAACTCAGAACCTTAAATGGCTCAGAGATTTAAAAACATGAACATCCATGATTGCCTTTTACTTTTAGAGCACATTGTGGAGATATACTGAGTGTCTAATAAATGCTCATTGACCAAAAAGAAAACCCATCAGCCTTGTTGAAGCACTGCTTGGTTTTCTAGGCTACAGAGTGGGCTCTGCAGTGGCCCTCCGGAATTTTGAACTCAGGAAATGCTCTTCAGAGACAGTATTCTAGCAGAAGAAAGGCCAGCACTCAGGGTGGGTCTCTGACAAGTAAGATGGGGAAGTGGCAATCCTTGTAGGCCCCAAAGTGTAGGATTACTGTAGGGTCAGGAATCTGTCATTGTGGTTTTGATTTGTATTTCCCTGATTGCTAGTGATGTTTAGCAATTTTTCATATGCCTATTGGCCATTTTTATTTCTTCTTTGGACAAGTATCTTTTTAGTTCCCCCGATTTTTTGAAATAAGACTGTTAATAGTATTGAAAAGATTATCTACGACTGCTTCAAGTTTAATTAAAGAAAGTATCAGCCAAATACTGGTTATATGAAGATGTTCGAGTTTTCTGGAATTAAGTTCTGAAAATCCAAAGAGGTGTGTTTTGCTTACTCAGAGACAGTTTGATTAATCAGTATTAACTAGAAATAGAATCACAAGCAATAATGGTGAAAAGAGAGACCATATCCTGTTCTGGATTTAAATAAAAAGGAATCCTGGTCTAAAAATGACAGAGAAAGACCAAATTGAACAATAAGAGAGCAAGGAATTCTTTTTAGGCTAATTTTTATTGGGTTAACTTGTGACCTACTCCTTTTAGAATCTTGCCTATAAAGGAAGTTGCCAAGGTATGTCAGATATGCTCTGACTGTGGTAGTAACATTCTCAAGCACTCACTATAGCATCTATAGCAAATGCAATGGTTAATTATCCTCATATGTCGCATTCTGGGAAGTAATGACATTGTAGCAGTTTGCAAAGGCCATGCATTCTCTTATAAGTTTTTCACTTGGGTGTGAATATGCCAGGTTTTAAAGTGGCTTTGACCAAATAGTATATATGTTAGCAAAATATCTTTATGTTTATTTTGTGAATGAACTGTCCTTGGCCTTTACTGCAGCTGCTAAAATATGCCAACAGAGAAAGTATATCCCCTTGTCCTATATCCATTACAACCACACTTTATACATTATCTAAGATGTAGTTAGATAGGTGCATGACCATCCCCTGGGATATTTGTCTCATCAGAAAGCTTCTAACCTTGATACATATTGTAATCTGGACACCTTTGTCACTCTTGTTCCCAGATGGATGCCAGTAGACTGGAAATTTGTACCCTTGTGATATACAGAGAGAAGAGCCTAGAGTCTCTTGCTAACAGTCTTAGAGATTGGGGAGATTTTCAGGCCCCTTGTAATGAAAAGGATCTCTAGAGTTTCATCCATTCAAAGCAAAGTCATTTTTCTGGGGAGCGTATTTGCATTGAATGTTCATATCTATCAAATTTATACCATCAATATATACATTTTCATGAAACAGATTTAGGCTGCTTTCATTTTCCAGTTAGTATTAATTGTTGCTAGAATACTTTGCAGGCATTAAGAATGTGTATACTGAAGGCTAGGAGGAACGTGGAGCTAACCCAAAGATGAGAGGTAGAAGTTCAGATTAAGGGGAGTTGGGACTAAAATATAAAATAGAATCCATTTACTGAATGTGTTAGAGGCAGCAGGAGCAACAATAGCAAACTATATAAGCCTGGGAAGCATGTATCCCTTAGCATGTCTTCATCGTCATATGTATGTGTATGTGAATATGCAGCCTCGGGGAGTGAGATCCTCTGGGAGCATCTTTCCTTTCAGACTTTGTCACTGAAATCAACAATGTGGAAGAGCTGTGTATCTCAAAGGTACCTAAGTGTCCAGATACTGGGAAGCAGAGAATGGCAGTGGTGCTCAGCCTGCTTTGTATGATAAAACTTCTTTTGTTTTCCTAGTCATGCAATACTAGATTAGATTACAAAATATTGAGCTTACCATGGTGACTTTCATATTTAGTATGGAGCTACATTTATAAGCAGTTGTATAATTAACATTTGTGCCAAAACATCCTCTTTTGTGTGAAAAATCATTTCAAAAGCTAATCCTATCACAAGCAATGTGATAAAGACTTATGAACTCATTCTAAAATTTTACAAGCAACAATTATAAAAGAATGTAAAATGTCAGTATTGCTGTTCTTGTTCAAACTAAATCATCTATTTTATAGAGGAACTAACAGTTTGTCCACATTGAGAGAAAAATGCAGTACCTCACAGTCCATACTCTATCTTTAAAGCTGAATTTTAAGCCAGTGGTTCCATGGAAGGACAGAATTGGTCTTCTCAAGTTGTGTCTCTACAGCTGTACCATTAGTGTGTGAGTTGTTTGCACTTAGAGGCAGCCTCCTAATCATAGGACTGTGGAACATCACAGAGATGGAGGTAATAATGGCAGTCAGCACAAGATTGACTGCGTTCGAGTCCCCACACCCTGACTCTCCACCACAAGCACATCTGAGACCCCAGCTGTCTTCTCTAGGCAGGACAGGAATTATCCAGCTTGACTCCCAGGTAGAATAAGTTTTTCTCAGAGGCTAAGAAACAAATGTGTTACTTTGAAGGTTAACTTTTATCAGGAAATAATGTTAGCTAGACCAATTGTTTAGACTTAGTCCAATAAAAGATTATTTTGTAGGATGATTGTTTTGTAAAGGATAATATTTTTATTTTTCATTAAAAATATATATCATTGTTTAAAAAACTTTAAATATATCATTAAATATTATATATCATTTTTTACATCATTGTGTACCCGGGAGTTTTCCCATTTCTTTAACACCCATGCCCTCTACCTCCCCCACTTTATTCCTCCTCCCCCTCTTTCGCTCTATGGTTTGGTTCTATTGGTTGTTCTCATTTTTCTTATTCATTTGTTTTTTTCTATATCCTTCATATAAGTGAGACCATCCCATATTTCTCTTTTTCTTTCTGGCTTATTTCTGCTAATATGAGTCCTTCAGCTCCATCCATATCACTGCAAATGACATGTGTTTGTCCTATTTCTCTGATGTGTAATGTGTCCAGTCGTGTACATATACTACATTGTTTTTTTTTTTAGCCAATCATGTTTTGGGTCATTTGGGTTGTTTCCATATTTTGGCAATTGTAAACAGAGCTACAATAAATATATGCATACAGGTGTCCTTTTTAATTGGGATTTTTCATTCTTTGGGTAGATTCCCAGTAGTGGGATTGCTGGGTCGAACGGTAATTCCACTTTCAATTGTTTGAGGGTCCTCCACACAGTTTTCCAGAGTAGCTGGATCAGTTTGCATTCCCACCAGCTGTGTAAGAACATTCCTTTTATCCACATCCGTGCCAACACTTGTTGTTGCCCATTTCTTTTATATAGGCCATTCTTACTGGTGTAAGATGGTATCTCAATGTGGTTTCAATTTACGTTTCTGTTATGAACACAATTTAAAATGTCTGGTACATGGGGATCAGAATGAACCTGCCTTTTGGGGCATCTGTGGTCTGTGAAGGCCCTGAATGGGAGACCCACTCTATTTATGAATGCCATCAAGATTCCTTGGGGTGGAAGTGATTTTCAAGCCTTACATTTTGCAGAAATAGATATTAACCAGAATTTATTAGATCCCCACAGAAAAGTGCCAGAGTTAAGTTAAAAAGATACATTTTTAGAGAGTACCATATTTAATATCAATGAGAATTAGTTGCACAAGCTGCTAGCTAAGTGGTCAATCATCTGAAGGTTATTTTCAATCTTTACCCTGCTTACTTTCTGAAATGAAGACAATAAGAATGCACATGATCATATAAGTGACAATTGAATAGCAAGAGAAAAATTCTTGTGCAGTGAACTCCAAGAGGCAATGGTTGAAGTAAGCCAAAGACAGGTCTCATTTCTGCTCTTCTTAATCTGCTTCCCCCAAGCGCTAGAAGATTATGCTTGTGTGAACAAGAGGATGCAGTTCACAGGAATCTGGTTCTAGCCTGCATTTGGTTAGCTTGTTTTTCATCTGTTTCTCCACAGATGTGTTTAAGGTCGAACATTTGTACTGCAAGAAAAAGCTAGTCTGTTCCTGAATTTTCTTTTTTGAATGGTATTTGAATAGCAGGTTCTTATTTTTTGACCTCTAGTCAATAGGGAATTCAAACTGCTTTGTCTATTCACTTTATTTTGGGGCATTTCATAGTCATAACTATGGACTGTGTACTTAAAATCTTTATTGGAAAAGATGTCCTTCTTTGTTTATGAGAGTGTCGACCATCATGGAAACACACAGCCTGATTCCCAAAGGAGCTTGTGGATTGGGATGTAGAAATTGTCTTGAGTCTACAAAAGAATCAAAACACTCCTAACTGAAAGCTGAGAAGATGGACTTCTCCCACTGTTCTTGTTAATAGACCCTGAGAGAACAGTTTTGAATATATTCTCAAATTCCATAATTACTGCAGTGATGACTCCTCAGCCCCAATATAAAGAATGAAAATTCATTAAAAAAATCCCAGATCTTTTAAAGTCAACCCCCAAATGTTTTCCTCATGTTGTTCTGTTGCACCAACAGGACAATGGTTTGGTCATTTTCTCAGTGTCTTTCCAATTAAATCAATATAAGTATAAATGGTGTCAAAACCCCCTGCACTTCTACTTACTTCCACTTGCACACACCATGCTTCCTTAGGATTTGATATTATTTTTCATTACAAGCCATATTAAGCCCAGTTTTCCCCATGTGCAAAGAGTTTTAAATACACTAGAAAGGCAGCACCCTTATAAACTTATGAAAAATGAGACTCTAATTTCCCTACCTTTATTAAAAGTATAGTTTAAATTACTCTGGCTAGTAGAAAGGCTTGACTGTTTAGGCTTGCAAAAAGGTGTTCTATTAAATTAAAAAGAAAAGAAAACTTGAAAAACAACAATAGATACACCCCACCACAGAGCATATGTTTTATATAGTGACCATTTCAGCTAGTCACTAAGAGAGCAAAATGCACATTCAACAAATTGCCCCACAGTTACTAGACATACAATGGAGGTGTCATTGTCCCCGCAAGGGAATCCTCAGAGCACTCCTGTCTCTCTCCTGTTCTGTGACTGAGCGATAAGCCTCATCTGGCTTTATTTGCTTAGAAGCGCCTGAAACATACTGGGGTTTGTGTGCGCTGCAAACTGTGTTCATTCCGTTTTGGAAAAAGACCCCTTGATTACCTGATGAAAGTGAAATATGTGCATATAACTCATCGCAGATAAATTCTGGGTTCACAGAACCCCAGCCACCCTGGGCTCTGGACAATGCAGGGTGCAGGCGTAGTGACGTAGAGGGCGTCTCCTGAGGCAAATCTGCTTAAATAAAAGGATGACGCCCAGGTCAAGCAGGTGACCTAGCAGATGTGTTTGCAATTTCTGCAAGAAGGTAGCTGAGGAAGATGCTGTTCAAATGTCTGTTGGTTCAAAGAAAACTCATTTTAGGAAGTGTTTTGTTGTTGTTTTTGCTGTTTTGTGTGTTGCTGTTTCCGCATGTTGCTGGTTCTGCAAAACCAACATGCCTTTCATAAAATGAGTGATTCATTGGGACATCACCTCCCCCGGGAGAGCAGAATCCCAGGGGTCACAGAAGAGATGAGCTTGGAAAATCAAACAGCTTCTGTCTTGTTCCTGAGCACCTGGGGGTCCACCCCATCACAGCTGTAAGACCCCATTACAGCCATGAATTCGCTCTGAGTGAGGACTGTTGAGTGTAGGAGAAAGTTGATTTTTTCATCCTGCTGACTTTTTAATCAGCTTGGGTCTCAGTGCTTCTGGATCTAAAGTTCAACTGTTCTCCATGGACTTACTTGTCTCATGCCTTTTTGAAACCATTCTCTGTGAACATTCATGAGCACAGACTAAATGGTATAAAAGCTTTTAAAAATGCATAATCCCTCTTTCCAGGTTAAATGTATTTGCATGCTTTTTATGGACCCAATATGCAGCAAACACAGGGCCTAACTTCCTTCTAACAGCATTTAAACATGCCTGCCTGTTCCTTGAAAAAGTCTTTTTTGTACCAAACCTACAGTCAGCTTCAGTGAAATTTGTATGCATGAGTCAATGAGCTTGTTTATAGTCACTGTTTCGATGATGTTAACTGATATGATCAAAAGCTGGATTCTGTATGTATTACTAATAGAATCTTTCTATGACGAGTATTTTAAAAATTTCTGGGACTCTCTCAGACCCTGGGCTGAGCCCGGAATCAGTTTCTGAATAGTCAAAACAGACTTGGAAGAGGTTAGAATTACTTCTGAAATAGGTGGACACACACACACACTCCTAGCAGTTCAGCTGCCCCAAGCAATCCACAGAGTCACATAGGGGCTGGAACAGAGAACTAGAACCCCTAGACCCACGATTTGAGCACTTCCCCATCATTGACCATGAGTGATACAGAGCAAAGCTTTTACCTGAATGGTCTAAGCATCCTTCCTCCCCAGCATCTTGTCCCACCACCTCAACAGATGTGCTAGAATGGCTGATGATAAGACAGAGTGGACAATAATCTGCATGCCCCACAGGCATTTGCTGCCATCAAACTACCCCCGTGGCATCATAAAATGGGTGTCTTCAAATTCAAAGGCACATGTTCCTACTGGAGACTGTCTCTGTGCTGTGTAGACTTCTTGCCTCATAGGTTAAATGTCAAATGCCTGAGATAGAGTGATAGATAGTTAGGAGGAAGGATTTGCTTCTTCACTTTCCCTCCTTCCCACCTTTGCCATGAGTGGTGCTGTGGAAAGACCCAACAGGGCACTAGGGAGCAATGATGATACGCAGTTGTCGGAAGAAAGATCTCTTTCTTCTTGCAGTGATTTCTGAGTTAAAACACCTGCTCATGCTGAGGTGCCCAGAGGAATACAATAAAGATGCAGCCTACATGTGACTTTGTAAATTTCTAAAGCAACTCAATGAGAAGTTATTTGTCCCATGCCCTTTGGCAATAACACAGAATGAGTGTTTATAAGCACAGAAAAGTTGTTACAAAAGATATTTAAAAATCCACTCTAAATTACATAAATTGGCATATTATTTGTGTATGATTTTGTGTTTTATTATGCTTCAAACAGGTAAAGCACACATAAAGGCATATATGAGAGGCCTCTTTTCTCATATCTCACAAACCCAAAATAACGAAATCATCAAGTAACCAATATTAAACATTCCTCCCAAGAAAGCATTTTAACCAGGGTAGTTCTATTTTATCTAGACAAAATTAAACATATTTCCTTTTACTGTTCCTGAATGGTTATTAAAATAGAAAATCCAAGAAAGTAAATAAAATAGCAAGTCCTTTTCACAATAATACATAGAACTCTACTTTGAAATTTGTGCTTTTAACCCTCAATTCAATATATCTCATGGTTAAGTTAATTAGTGTCAAATGGGTGGATGTTTGGCTCATTTGAAGGACTTTTTGTTTTTCTTCAGCAAATGTTTTGGTATTGCTGTGATATTGCCACAGCAATAACAGTGGCTATTTGATAAATATCTTAAAATAATTATGCCTGTTCTAAGTTGGCATGGCCATACACACCTGAATATCTAATATCAAATTGCTTTTCAAAAAAGGGTCTCATTTATTTACCAAGAGTGATGTGAAAGATTGCTTCTTATCCTATAGCTCATTAGCCTTAAATATTATAACTTCATGTGACATTCTGATAGATGAAAAGAACATATTTTCATTTGCATTAACCTAATAATGCTGCTAACCATTTTTAACCCTTGTTTCTGACATTATGCACATCTTTGTTCCATAAAGCAGCTTCTCATTGTGTTACCATTTTCCCCTATTTTTTACTTATATTTACAAGTTCTTTATTAATTATAGGAAGTGACCCTTTGTCAGAATTTCACTGATATTACTTCCAACTTAGCAGTTATCTTGTGATAGTAGTTTCCTTTTGTGGAAGATTTTTATTTCCACAATGTTATTTGCAAACACTTCTTATTGAAGTATCACCGATCCACAAAAAACTGCATCTGTTTAGCGTACCCAGCTGGATCAGTGTAAGGATAGGAATGCTCCCTTGAAATGGTCACCACCCTCAAAGTAGCAGTATGGGAAAAATCCTCACTACTAAAAATATTGAATGGTTTTAATTTTTCATAAGTATCCATTGGTTTCCTAGAATAGGCAAATGTTCACAAACCTGGAGATCACATGGTTGGACCTAGAAGAAATCATATTAGCAGAAAAAAGTCAAAAAGAAAAAGACAGAAACCAAATGGTTTCACTAATATATGGACATAGGAAAAACAAACAAAAGATCAGGAGGAAAAGTCAAAACAGGCTAACAACCAAACTAAAATACACAACTGGTGTGGGGGATGGAGGGAGGATGAGTGGGAGTGGTTAGGGAGGGGAGGTGGAGGGTGAACCCCGGGGAATACAAAGATGTGAAATATAGATATAATTTAAAAATAGTAATGCATTAGTAACATATAGGGGAGGACTCTGGAGAACCAGGGGTCCTGGGTTCATAACTATACCAAGTTCTAGTCATGTGGCCTCAAGCAAGTTCTTTTTTCAAGGTGCCTTTTACCACTTCAATTTTTGTTTGTTTTTGCATTAGGAGTCATGATAGTAAATCTTTCATAGAGTTGTCTGGGAAAGTTAAAGAATTGTTGTAAATAAAGTATTGATTTTGGACTTTGTAATAATTTGGTGGTAATGAATTCAAAAATTAATCTTCTTGAGAGTTCAATACATTCTTGTTAAATAATGAATTAAGTTTGAAACTTAAATACATCTCACAGTTCTGAAGTCTGGTTGTCTGAAATGAAAACCTGCCCCCACACCCCCTCTTTCAACCTTTAGGTCTTTGCTTGTTAACACATCTCTTCAACCCCTGCCTCCTCCTTACATTATATTCGTCCATGTATCTTACATGTCTGTGTCATCACTCCCTCAAGAACACAGTCACTGGGTTAGCACCCACCCGGATTCAGTACAACTTCATTTTAATGTAACTAAACCCACCTGTAAAGTCTGTTTCTCTCAAAGGTCACTATCTGAGGTGTTGGATGGAAATGAATTCAGGCAGAACACTTTAAAATCCTTCATTTTATCGCATCTCAACCTAAGAACAATTCAGAAATTGTTTTGGTTTAAGGCACAGTATTTCCAGGCTTACCCTGCATCAGAATTTCCTGAAAGATTTGTGGAGTTGACCTCACCCACTGAGTTTCCGTTTCAGAATTGAAATTTGACATGGCTGCTGATCTGGGTCCCCCATTTGGGAAAACCTATTAGGAGCTGAATAGTGTCCTAACTCCCAAGTACTTCAGATTACAACTGTCTTTGGAGATAGAGCCTTTATTTTTTTATACTTTGTTAATTAATTAATTTAATTTTACCTGGCTATCTATCCCTGGGGTTTTCCTACCACCTTATCACCCATGAACCATTGCCTTAATCTTTTGTGCCCCTCCCATTTCCAATTTCCCTCCTTCTGCCTCCCTCTCTTGCTGTATGTTTTGATTCTGCTGAAAGTTGGTTTTAAATTTTTTTGTCTGTTTGTTTTCCCTTTATCCCTCATATAAATGAGGCCATCCAGTATTTTTCTTTTTCTTTCTGACTTATTTCTGCTAGCAAGATTCCTTCTCCTTTCATCCACGTTGCTGTGAATGACAAGTTTGTCTTTTTGATTGATGTATAATATTCCATCGTGTAAATACACCACAGCTTTTGGGGGGTATTTGGGTTGTTTCCATATTCTAGCACTGCAATAAACATTCAGGTACAGGTGTCTTTTGGACTTGAGTTTTTGTAACCTTTGGGTATATTCCTAGAAGTAGGATTGCTGGATCAAATGGTAGTTCCATTTTCAGTAGTTTCAGTAGAACCTTTAAAGTGGCAAGATGATTGAAGTAAAATAAAATAATGAAGATAAGCCCTAACCACACCCCCCCCATGATTGGTGTCCTTCTAAGAAAAGGACATTAGTTATCTCTTACTGTTTTCATTGTGGCCATCTAACAGTTACGATAACTGACTGTGGTGTGGATTTGAATTTTGAGTTCTCTGACTGTGAACCATGTTTGAGCACCTCCTCGTCACTGTTGGCCATCTGTATGTCTTTCTGGGAAAACTGTCCGCTCTGCAACTCTGCCCATTTGTCAGTTGAATTGCTTTCCTGCTGTTCCATTTTAAGACTTCTTTATATATTTAAGATCGTAATCCCATCACACATATATAGCTTGCAAATATTTTCCCTCATTCTGTACATTTTCTTTTCACCGCATTGATTGTTTTTCTTGCTGTCCAGAAGTTCTTCACTTTGCTGTAGTTCCACTTGTATATTTTAGCTTTGTTGCCAAGAGATAAGAAATGTTGGCCAGGATGTGGAGTAAGGGGAGCCCTTACATGCTGTTGGGGAGAATGTAAATTGCTGCCATCATTATGAAAAACTGTGTGGCAGTGTCTCAAAAATTTTTAAAAATAGAACTTCCATAAGATCCAGCAATCCTACTTTGGGGTATATTTCTAAACTGAAATCAGTATCTCAAAGATTTATCTGCATACCCATATTCATTGGAGCATTATTCATACTAGCCAAGATATGGAAACAACTTCAGTGTTGGAACAGTGAGAAAATAAATTACTGTTGTTTAAACCACCCGGTCTATGATATTTATTATGGCAGCCCTAGAAAACTAATATAGAAGTGCTGGTGTAAGAAATGAGAAAAAGATTCCATTTACACAGCTCCTTATGGCATCTCTTATCCAGATACCAGTGTGTGAATTATTCCTTCTATCCTACTTTCCTTACTAGTCCATCTCTAGAATTAACCAGAATCCCTTATTTGTTAGAATTCATATTAGTCTCTTGTTTGGTCCACTCAACACTTATTTCTAGAGCTCCAATGTGCTTCATTATGCTCACCTAATGTAGATTTAATATGTTAATATATCAAGATTTTAATGTCTATATTGTCATATCTAGTAAGGCTTTTTCCTTTTCATCAGTCTTCTTAGAATGGTTTTAAATATCCCCTCCCCTTTTTTATAGTGGAAACCTGATAGTATTTTGCTTTCTGTTTTGTAATCTCATTTCACAGATATGTTTAATTTCAAGTAATATCACAGTCTTCCTAGCCAATAACACAATGCCATTCCATGGAGTTAAAATAACTTTGTGTCATTTAGTACACTTTATATTCTCCCCATACATGTCTTATACATTGTTATAGCTTTCAACATATATTTTTATATTATATGTGTATATATATATATAATTTTAACATATTTTTCTTTGTGCCTGCCATTGTTAATGGGGTATTTTTATCTACTAGAGGATTTAGTGATTTGTTTTTACACATGAATGTGATTAAATTTTAATGACATTCTTTCTAATATGAAAAGGACATTACTCTTAAGGGGATTTTGGCTTGCTGGGAAGACAGTTGCTGCAACTAAAAGTTTTGTTCGTCAGTTCAGAATATAACACTTGTGTGTTTTCTCTTGTTAGTTTGTGCTGGGGTGGCTCAGGGTTGGGAAGTGACGTAGTAGCATCTGATAATGGTTCCTCCCCTTAAAAGGAATGAAGACAGTAAATTACATGAAAGGCTGAGGATAAAAAAGGGAGGGAAGGAGGGAAGGAAGGAGAAAGTGGGGGGGGGAGAAAAGAAGGAAGGAAGGAAGGAAGGAAGGAAGGAAGGGAGGAAGAAAGGCAGGAAGGAAGATAGGGAAGGAGGGAGGGAGGGAGGAAGGAAGGAAGGAAGGAAAGAAGGAAGGAAGGAAAGAAGGAAGGAAGGAAGGAAACAACAACAAAGCAAAACTATTTCAGTTTCTGGTAACAGTGCTGGCCCCAGTTCCACACAGGGGCATCAAGACTTGCAATGCCCTGGAACTTGGCTTATTCCTCTGATGCTGGAGTCGCTACCTTGCTGCCTCTGCTGGCTCCAGTTTCCGCTCTCCTTGTTTCTTGGTATTAGAAACTTCTGCCAAATTCATGGTGTTGTTTCTATGGGCCATAACACGTGGTGGTGGGCAGGGATCGGGGGTTGGGGGGCAGGAAGAACACAGATGACTGCCTTTGTCAGCAGAGACTGGGTAACCTAACAAATTGGCAAGTGCCTGTTCCATTAAGTTTCTTCAGATCAGTGCTCCTAGTGGTAATTGAGGGCATTGTAATCTACTCTCCCCTTTATTTTAATGTTTCACTTTTGACTTTTCAGCACAGTAGCTCTAATTTTTCATGATGAAAAATGACATTCCAAATGTGATTAGAATACACATTTTTATTATGCTAAGAATTTAGTCCTCTACTCTAGCCTACTCATATTTGTTTTCTTAATCAGGAGTGAACTTCAAATTTTGGCAAACATATGACTGGCACTTATTGAGAAGATTGTATGTTTGCTTTTGACTTTTTAACATTTTGCATGATGTTAATAAGCTTTCTTTTATTCATGCTGCTATTTCTTAATAGAGTTCCTATAATGCTAATGAGTTATTCTCTTCATGGACTGTTGATTTTTGTATTTCCATTTCAAAACTTTGCATTTAAAATTGATACTTGTTTTTGAGACCAAGAAATATTTTCTTTCATATGTTATGTCTGTCACAGGTACCAGTGGGTCACATATATCATTTAAGTGACATCAAAAAAATATCTATGAACATTTCCCTCTTCCACTGTGACATAATACACTGTCTCCATCATTGGAAACTAGGAGAAATTTCAATGTGAAGTGCTCATTTTAGAGTTTTGGTCATGGGCTTCAGGCATCAATTATGGCTTATTTTTGTTTTCACAGGAAATATTTACTTAATTCAACTTTTAAAAAATTCAGAACTTTTAAATGGTTCCATTATTTTAATTTCTTCAAACTGGTTTGGGTTCTGTTTATTAGTTACAACCCAGTCATGTTTTGTACACCGCCTTACTCTTAATTATATCTTTCTGTTATTCATTATAGTTTTTTACCCAAGTAACTTCCTCTTTATTAATGCTATCATTCCTGTTTCTTAACACATTTTTAATGTTCTCTTTGTTAGTTTTTTCTTCTACAGAGTGTATCTTTGTTCTTTGGATAATTTTTAAGGTTATTCCTGATTCAGATCTTTGTCTTCATTTTTTAGCTAGTTACAATTTTATTCTGCTACATAATATTAGCTATGCTCTATATGATATGACTTGCTTCACTAATTTCTAACAGTTTTACAATTTAGGGGTTGATTTTTTTTTTCTTTAACCTAGGGGTATTTTGAAATATTTTTTTGCCAGATTATTTTTGCTTTACATATTTATTAATTTAGCAAATTTTTATATTGAAGCTGAAGGAGGAAAATAATGGGTTTTGAGTCAGCCATTAATGTGGCAGCCACCACTAGTGTAGCTGATGTGTTGGTAGTAACATTGGAAAGGAAGAATGCAGCTGGGAAATAGAAGCTGCTTCCCTTTTGCTTTAGTATTGTAAATTTCAAGAAGAACTTGGCAGTATTGTGGAGATTTGACTTTCTGACTTTATTGTTTCAGGTTCCAGGTAAACAGAGCTTAGGTTGACTATGCCAAGGTGTGGTTGATGACCTTTCATTAGAATTCATAGCTCCTTTCAGAGGGATAGAAGGGGGAGGAAAAAGGCTGTTGTGGTGTAATGACTGACAGGGCTTCTCTCCCAAAAGGGAGGGAAAAACAAGGTGAGGGATATGAGAAGGAATTTGGGAGAGAAACAAAGGTTCAGCCATTTTGGAAGAGGATGAGGGCCTGACTATGGTGGCCAAGGCAGAGGTGGCCTGGTGCCTGTGGACTTCAACCCAGACTTGTGAGAGACTTACAGTTTTGGGTCGGCCATGGGGCCAGCCTCAGGGAGCAGCATTGGACTGCAGCAGGACAGAAAAGCAGAGAGGTCATGAGGTTTTATTGTATACAGGCAATGGTCTGGGCAGTTGAACTCCTGAGCAGCATGCATAAGCTGATGGTGTGTACTGAAGGAGTCTACAGAGTTTGGTGATTTGGACTTTGTGTTGGAGCTTGTTTTATCTAGTTTGGCTCAAATGTTTTTGTAGAGGTTGTGAGTGAGGCTTGAGAAGATGGACCTAGTGTTGATTCCTGTTCTACCTTGGAGCTTTTCTACAGCCTAAAGATGAGATGATGCCAAAGGAATAGAAGAACACTGTGTCTCTGACCACATGATTAGAGGAAACTGAAACAGACGCCAGAGTGATATCAGGAGAGAGGGAGGCAGGCTTTCTTTTATCATAAACGTCCTTTACCCTCTTTTCCTAAACTAGGATAAAACCTCTACCAGGCAATGTGATACTAACCAGGCAAGAGCCTTTGTTAACCTTTAAGCTTCCACAGACCAGTTACCATTTTTTAAAATTAATTTTTATTTTTTAAATCACAACTTTGGTAAATGGTTTTTGGGATACCTCCCCCTCACTTTGACACCTCCTCCATTCACTCTAACCCCACTCTTTGTTGTTTCCTACTCTGTGTTAAGTCCATTAGTCTCATTCTTTCCTGTGGCAGTGTCCTTTCATTGGGTGAGGGACTGTGTTCTTGGGACCAGATGAACCGTGCTGGTAAATTTTCAGTGTTAACCTTGGGTTGGCGGCTAGCCCATATTTATTTGTGGTCTGTCCATGTTTTCTCATTGCAGGCTGTTGTCTCCACTCCCTTCTCTGTTGTTCTGCTCTTTTATCTTATGGTTCTGGTGTCAGGTTTAGGGGGTCTCACCCCCAGCCAGTGTCAGTGAAGAAGTCTCTCCATGGATTCAGGCATCTGTGAATGGCCGGAATTGTAGATCATTTCCTCTACCTCAGTTTGCAGCTTGGTTGTGGAGCCAGTGTCCCTGTTTATCTTTGTTTTTCAAATACCTGCTGCTTGCCTACTACTTGCCAAGCGCACTGCATTCTCTCTCTCTCTCCCTCTCTCTCTCTTTCTCACCAGAGGGGAAAAATAGCTTTCAAAGTGGTGTGCCAAGTGTTCCAAGGCACTTTTCAACCTAGATTCTTGTCACCTAGCTTTGTGATTCCTAACCATATCTTTCAAAGTCAGAGCAGACTCTTAAAGTGAGCAGACTATATTAAACAAACTATATTATTAAACAAAGTGATTGCCTATACACGTACTACAAGATAAACATAAAGAACCCAATTTTACCCCACCATTGTCCAAACTCTGTCCTTTAGACTCTGATCACCTCAATCCGTATCCAGTCAGTCTGAGCAGCACGTGTTCCAAATGCAGGGCATCTCTTTTTTCCTCCTTTGGCATGTTCCAACTTTCTCCAAGCATGTAGTCGAAGGAGTGATGTTTTTCTTTTTCTCCTTCAGCATTCTCTTGACTTTAGGCAGTACAAAAAATTCCTAGATGAACCAACAGCATATCCATCTGAGGTTTCCTCATGACCTCTCCAAAATCTTTAGACTCCCTTTATCACATACACTTATATTATGCATGCTAAAGCAATGAGTTCATAAGTTTAGGCCCATGGCTGAGCTAGCTACCTTGGTCATGTGGCTGCTCACATTTTTCTCCCTCAAAATCACTGATGTCAAAATGCCTGATCCTCTCTCTTTGTTCCAGTTCCCCTTATATCATTTTTTTACCATGCTACTGGCAACGCCCTTGTCAATCATGTCACATTACAAAATCCTTGTTTTCTTTCCTCCTCCCCCTTTCTATTTTTTGAAAGAAAACTATGAATTCTAATCTTGAAATTTACTATTCTAAAGCAATGGGAAAGTAACTTCTTTGTCCATGTGTGTATCAGCTATGATAATGAAGAATCCTGGTGGGTACTATTCAACAACTCCTTCCTAGATTTATCAATGTATGTATCTACAATGCTAGTGGCAAGTACCAATTCTAAAGTACCAGCCTATTATCAACTTATGTTAATGGCAAGTACCCTCCAACAAAAGGGGGGAAAGGAATGCTCTGCTTTTGGGACACATTCTGGTGAACTCAGATTGATTGGATATGTGGTAAGGTGACCAGACTAAAGGACATTTTTGGACATGTGGTAGGATAACTGTGTGTGTAGGGTGTGTTGAGGTAATGGGGTGGGGAGGCTGGGGAAGAACCCTGAAAGGAATGACCAAGGGACAGGTCTAAGAAAAAAAGTTTTTTTCCCCCACTTTGGGACATAATAGAGCCCTGAACAAGCAGGCAGAAATCTAAATGACAAAGATAACTTATTTCTGGAAGCTTAAGGATCAATAAAGGCTTTCCCCCCTTTGCATCAGATTAAAAGGTAATGGCTTTTTTCTGGTTTAGAGAACTGTAAAATAATTTTAGTGATGTCTTGCCCCAACCCCCCAAACAAAGCAAAATCATGGTATATATACTACTTATACTTTGAAAATACATGAATATTCTCATTATATTAAAAAATTGAGTCAATTTGAAATCTAGCCATTCATAGATGCTGGGGAAAATGGATAGCTTCTGTTTGGGAAATACAAAGTTGATCTGGACATTAACATACATGCATACAAATAAATCTATCTGGAATTATTTAATGCCACAATTTTCTTTCTAGTAACTTAGTTATTTAAATCTCTCCAACATTTTACTTTTACCCTTTCTTAATCAGTTTTTTTCATTACATATTTTTAAAATTTTTTATTTATATGTAAATTTCACATCTTTGCATTTTGTGTAAATTGAAAGGTGGCTTTTAAGGTTTTGAGCCAGTTTGAATCTTTTTATTAAAAATTTGGATAGTCTATGGCTTTAAGTCATTAATTTTAGCATCAAGTTTAAAACATGTACCTATTCAAATTTTATTTTCCATGCATGTTTCCATGTGTGTATATATACACAAACCTATAGTTCCTTCAAATTGTTTTCAACTTCTTAATTTACCCTTAAGGATCTTTTGTATTTATCCTTTGTTTGAATCAGTTTTGTTCATTGCATTGTTTTCAAACAAGCAATCCTGATTTCCCCTTGTAATGCTTATGTTAGTGTTTTCCTTCAGTTTATGATTAGCACCCTTTTGTCCCCCAGAATGTTGTTGACACTGTTATTATGGAGAAATTGGAAGTAATGTATTATACCAGACACCCAACATCCTTTTCAAATTTCTTTATATTTTTTCTGCCTGAAAACTCAAAATTTTATTTTTTTTCCTTAACAATAACAGGCAAAAGGATGCCCTTGTCCATTTTTTATCATTTGCTTTACCCATAACATTGAGTTTTGGTTACTTTTCAGTTAGCAATTTAGATTATTTATTTCCAGAATATCTTGTCCTAATCTGTCTTTGCATATCTTATCCTAATTTTCAACTCCAAATTATTGAATTGCCTCCAGGTGAAATACTAATCAGACCTATGTTTGATAATCTTAGCTCTCTCTTAAGGATTTGATTCTAGAGAATTCCATCATTTTTCTTCATGTATTTTAGAGAAGGGATAAAGGAAGCAAAAAGGAAGGAAGTCAGTGGAACTGAAATAGTTACTAATCATGAGATGGAAAGAAAATTGTGTCCTAGGTCTCATGCCTTTAACTTTCAAAGCAGAAATGGGAAGTTAAAATTTTAACTTTATATCCTTTGGAAAATCCTTTATAAAATTTAGAGAGTCCCCTCACCCCCAACATGTCTTATCTGCTTTATAACCTACATTTCTTTATTTGTTAAAAGAGGACAAAGAAACCTATTTTGTATCATTGATGTAATCCCTACATGGGGTTGTATGTTAATATATTAGCACCTGGCACAACCTATAATAAGTCATCTGCAAAAACTGTGATGTGACGGTGGAGAGGAGGGAGCTACTATTGAGATATTGATGTATTGATACGCAAGACCAATGTGCATTCTGCCCAACTGAGACAAAAACAAAAGCTGCAGTCAATTCTTCATGTAAATGTGGTCACTTTGGCTCTTGGTCTCTCTCACTGCTACTTAATCTTCTGGCTTGTCTCACACTGAGTTTTCCTGCTGACTATCTCACCCAGTTTTTTTCATCATGAACGTGCTAGAATCCATTCCAGCAAAACTAAAGCAATTTCTACACCAGGCAAACAGCTGAACTCATCTTTACCCAGGCAGTGTACCTGGTAGAATTTTTACTTGTTCCCATTGTCTAGCTGTACATTTTTTGGTTGCCTCTTTCTCCCTGAATCTTGTTTTAAGTTTACTGAGTGTTGAACTATCTGTTCCCATTTTGGGTTTCCAAGAAGCCCTTGTTCAGTACAGTCCCACTGTCAAACCCTTCCCATGGGAGGAATTCCCAGTTCTTCAATGTTCTGTATCTTACAGATTTTGCCCCCTCACTCACTACATGATGCTATGTACTGGACACACTGTCAGTTTTATGCAGTTTTGTAACTATTTGTGATAGAAGATTCAGTGCTTACATATAGCATTTACACTGTACAGAATCTCCCCTTCCTGAAATTGTGCTGCATAGGTAATGATGATTACCCATGAGCTATTTTCATCTCTTGAGGCTACCTGTACTGTTCCTTGAATGTGCTTTCCTTTTTTGGCTGAAATATTTATTTTGTTGGTGTCTTATCTCTGTGAGGTATTTGTTGACTTTTGACCTCATGTTAGGTTTAGAATAAGAAAACAAGCAGTGCAGTTGAGATAGAACCATATGACTTTAAATGAGAGTGTTCTTGTTACTTTAGCTAGCTCCTAATTTATGCTTTTGTGTACTATATAGTATTTATCTTCCAGTGAAACTTCAAATGTCTAAGGATTCATTATATTTATCTAACACCCCAAATTTTATCTCTGTGAGTGGTAAAAAAAACCTCCAAGATTGGTTCAGAAAATTTGGCATTTAAACAGTATCATACTTGTTCTCATGGGATTAATAATTCATATATTTTATCGCATTTAGGGCATTGCAGTAAGTCCATTATACCTATATTTTCTGTGCAGTCAGTAAATTTTGTAGCTCTTAAAATCCAGGAAATAAAATATAGGTTTGAAAAGCCATAACACTATCAATACATTAATATTTATGTAGCTCTTTTCATGACAAACATTCTAAAATGTTCTTCACTTAAATAAAATGAAGTAAAGCATGAAGAGAATGTGGATAATTACAAGTCAAAAGGTCACTTCAAAAGACAAATCCAATGAATCTGTTCAGCAAAGTGATTGCTTACACAACAGATAACACTTTTGCTTACATGACCTCTGACTTGGACACAAGAGAATTAGAAGCACATTTCAACAATCCGGAAAGGGGTACAAGGAATGCGTCAACACCCCAAGTCTTTCAACTAACAACATTCCTGTCATTTTTAAACTTCTGAGATTATAGCACATCAGTCATTTCTTTAACTTATTAAGGTAACTTTGTGGTTCTAAAAATAAATAAGAGTAAATGGGCTAATACAATGCAGTCCATAAAAGCATCTTTAATTTATCGTGGCATATTATTTTCTTCACACATCACAGAAACAAATTATTGATATAAATTATGCTAATTTCTTCTTGTGATGAGGTCATTCATGAGTGAAAGATAAATCTGGAGGGTGAATGTCCTTTAATGAATACCCATGGCTTCTCTAATTGTGGGTTGTCTTCATTTAATTTGCTTGAAAAATATATGGTTCTGTGGAAAGATATTCTTTAATGTAAGATATATTGAGTTCCTTTAATCTGAATACAAATGATGAGAAAGGGAGAATAGGGTAATAACACAGTGCCATTAAGGGATCTGTCACAGAGAAGGGGGGTGAAAGAGACCAGTTTATGAAATCCTAAGTATTGTTCTAGAACATTTTGAAGTACTAAAGTCCTTCCCATCACTAAAAGGTTCTCTTGTCCTATCTTTGAACCCATCATCCTGCAAAAAAACCTACTCTACTCCTAGATTATTGGTTATTTTCCTCTGATTTGAGAAGTCCTAGAAGAAAAGATAACTGGTACCTCTTTGCTTTCACACATGTTCAGCTAACAGAAAAGGAAGGGCCAGTCATAAGCAACAGCCAGAGTGATCATCACACTCATGATTCTGCTGTTTCACAGAGGGTCAGTGTTTCTCTGATATCATGGCACCTTAGAGCAATAAGACCTTAATGACCTAATTACCTCCCTCGCTTGGGGGTCAACATTCCCAAATGAAAAGAATATTGATCTGAAATCCCACCTTCCTAATTAAAATAGCTTGGGTTTCCGACATACTGAACTTGAAATAACTCCCCGTGCTCTGGAGAATTCTGTGCTTCAAGGCTCCAGCTGGCTTAGGTGATAAAATGCACCAGGATCTGATGCCTTGGGGATTCCCCCATCCTCGTGCCTTTATCCCTCTGTGACTCTCATATTGCATGACAGGAACATAATTCTGGTGTCGTTCCTGAACCCACCATGCTGTTCTTCCTTGTTCTACCCTGTCCCATAGCTCAGAGATTGCCTCCCCCTATTCCACCTGACTAGCTCCTAGTTTCCCATTAAGACTTAGTTGAAGCATCACTTCTCCCAGAAATATGTTAAGACTTCTTTCATTTCTTTGAGCCAGAGAGAATGTTTTGCACAGGTGGATATTCTCACACTGCCTTATATGTTCCTGTATCACTTTACTAACAAGCTGAAGTTACAGAATGCAGACTCTTGAAAGCAGGGAAGTGCAATCATTCACTTTTGCATTCTGAGTACCTATTAAAATTTGTGATATGTAGCAGCAGTTCAAGAATTACTACAATGAATAAATGATATCACCAAGGCAAAAATTTTAGCTGCATATAGTTGCTATGCAGGAAGACTCATTGCATCAGAGTCGCCTTCTTAGAAACACTCATTTCCTTCTTAGAAGTAGCCACTGAGAGCTAATAGCATTGCTCCATCTTTGTATCTAGCTCCTAAAATAAAGAGTCTCAGTGTCTACCCTCACAGTATTTACATTAGTGGCATTAGATAACCCCAGAGGTTTTCTGAGAATTAAATTAAGGAAACCAAACACAATAAAATCTTGGGAACAATAAATCTATATGAGGCATTTGCATTCAGCTGAAAGGTCTACTCATGCTCAAAAACTTGTGCATCCCAGGCAGCATTTCTGCAGGGTTTTCATCGTACCTGCTTAGAAATGTAGAATGTAGTTAAGCTTCCTTTGGAGCAAGGTACACTTTTTATTTTCCCCAAATTACAGACTTATTAGTTTGACCTTTATCCCTTCTAGAAGGTCTGACTTGATAAATTATAAGCCTGATGTTCTCAAATAAGTTTTTATGAAAGAAATCTGTATTTCTGATCCAGGTATTCCATTATTGGTCCCTACTTTGTGCATTACCAAATTGAGGGATAATTGTTACTATTTACATGTTCCTTTTATAGTTTTGATTGCCCTCCTTCCCCTACATGGCCAGAATTCTATTTTGAATAGGAGTGGCATATGGATAATACCCAAGAATGATGATGTTCATCTGGAACCTACATTCACATATACCACAGTGCTTTTCAATATCAATTCCCAGACCTTTTGCATCCAGATTACCTGGGATGGTTGCTAAGAGGCAGATATTGAAATCCAACCACAAAATGAACATATATATTATGTGTGAGCCAAGGACTATGCATTTTGATCAAGGATTTTTTTTTGGTTATCATTAATTTTTTATTTATTTATTAATTTATTTATATATAAATTTCACATCATTGCAATCCCAGGGGTTTACTCCCCCTCCCCACCCATCCCCCCCTTTCCCTCCTGCCCATAGTTGTGTGCTTCAGTTTGGTGCTTAGCTTGTTTTGTCTTTTCCTCATGGCTTCTGTTTATTTTTTTCATTATATCCCATATATTAGTGAAACCATTTGATTTCTGTCTTTCTCTTTTTGACTTGCTTCTGCTAGTATGATTCCTTCTAAGTACATCCATGTTGTCATAAAGTCATCAAATTTGTCATTCTTAATTGATGAGTAATATTCCATCGTGTATATGTACCACATTTTTTCATCCAGTCATCTGTTTTGGGGCACTTAGGTTGTTTCCATGTCCTTGCAATTATAAATTGTGCTGTGGTAAACATCCGAGCACAGGTGTCCCTTTGTACCCACATTGAGGTCTCTTGGATAGATTCCCAAGAGAGCAACTGCTGAGTCAAATGGTCGTTCCATTTTCATTAATTTGAGGGTCCTCCACACCGCTTTCCATAGAGGTTGGACCAGTTTGCATTCCCACCAGCAGTGTAAGAGTGTTCCTTTTTCTCCACATTCTCGCCAGCATTTGTTGTTGCCTGTTCTTTGGATGTGGGCCATTCTTACTTGTGTAAGGTGGTATCTCATTGTGGTTTTGATTTGCATTTCTCTGATTGCTAGTGATATTGAGCAATTTTTCATGTGTCTGTTGGCCATTTGTATTTCCTCTTTGGAGAAGTATCTTTTTAGTTCTTCTCTCCATTTTTTGATTGGGCTTTTTATTTTGCTTTTGTTTAGTTGTGTGAGTTCTTTGTGGATCTTCGTTATTAAACCCTTATCACTACTGTGGAGGATAAAAATTTTTTCCCATTCGGTTGGGCTTCTCTTAGTTTTTTCTGTTGTTCCTTTTGCTGTATAGAAGCTTTTTAGTTTGATGTAGTCCCATGTGTTTATGTTTTCCTTCATCTTTTTGCCATCTATAGATGCTTCCAGAAAGGGATTCCTGAATTGTAATTCCTGGAGGGTTTTACTCAAGTTTTCCTCTATGTATATTATGGTTTCAGGTCTGACCTCTAAGTTTTTTATCCATTTTGAGTTGATTTTTGTACATGGTGTGAGGGAGTTGTCTTGGTCCATTTTTTGCATGTCTTAGTCCAATTTTCCCAGCACCATTTATTGAAAAGGCATCTTTGATCCAACGTAAGTTTTTCACTCCTTTGTCAAAGATTAGTTGACTATATATGTGTGGTTTTATTTCAGGGCACTGAATTCTGTTCCATTGGTCTGATTGTCTGTTTTTGTACTGGTACCAAGCTGTTGTAATTATTATGGCTTTGTAGTATAGTTTGAAGTTTGGAATTATAATATATCCGTTCTCTTTTTTTCTGGTCAGGAGGTTTTTTGATATTTGAGGCCTTTTCTTATTCCATATAATTTTCATTAATTTTTGTTCTATCTCTTTAGAAAATGTCATTGGGATTTTTATTGGGATTGCATTGAATCTATAGATTGCCTTTGGTAAGATGGCCATTTTGATGATATTTATCCTGCCAATCCATGAGAGGGAATGTCTTTCCATTTCCTTATGTCATCTTCTATCTCTTTTAGCAGTGTTCTAAAATTTTCTTTGTATAGTTCTTTCACGTTTTTTTTCAGGTTTATTCCCAAGTATTTTATTTTTATTTTTTTGGTGCAATGGTAAACAGGATGGTTTTCCGAATTTCTTCTTCTTCTGTTTGACTTTTTGCATATAGGAAAGCTACCAACTTCTGTGTGTTGATTTTGTATCCAGCTACCTTACTGAACTGGTTTATTATTTCAAGCAATCTTTCTGTGGATTTTTTGGGGTCATCTATATAGAGAATCATGTCATCTGCATATAATGATAGCTTCAGTTCCTCTTTACCTATTTGTATTCCTTTTATGCCTTTTTCTTGCCTTATTGCCTTAGCTAGAACTTCCAGTACAACGTTAAAGAGTAATGGGGAAAGTAGGCATACTTGCCTTATTCCGGATCTCAACTGGAATGCTTTTAGTTTTTCTCCATTTAGGATGATGTTTGCCGTAGGTTTGTCATAAATGGCTTTTAATATCTTGAGGTATGTTCCTTTAATCCCTAATTTTTCAAGGGCTTTATCATAAATGGATGCTGGACTTTGTCGAATGCTTTCTCTGCATCTATTGATATTATCATGTGGTTTTTGTTTTTGTTGATGTGGTGTATTATGTTAATTGATTTCCAGATGTAGAACCATCCTTGTGCCCCTGGGATAAATCCCACTTGGTCATGGTGAATAATTCTTTTTATACATCATTGGATTCGGTTTGCGAGGATTTTGTTTAAAATTTTTGCATCCGTGTTCATTAAGGAAATTGGCCTATAGTTTTCTTTCTTGGTGCTGTCCTTATTTGGTTTTGGTATGAGTGTGATGTTTGCTTCATAGAATGTGTTTGGCCGTTTTCCTTCTTTCTCAATTTTTTGGAAGAGCTTTAGTAGCGCAGGCATTATATCATCTTTGAATGTCTGGTAGAATTCATTTGTAAAGCCATCCGGTCCTGTTTTTAGGTAGAGTTTTGATGACTGCTTCAATTTCACTGCTTGTGATTGGTTTATTTAAATTCCCTATATCTTACTTGTTTAACTTTGGGGAGTTGTATCTTTTTAAGAATCTATCCATCTCATCTAGGTTGTTGTATTTATTTCCATATAGTTGTTCATAGTAATCTCTTATTATCCTTTGGATTTCTTTTGTGTCTATTGTAATTTCTCCACTTTCATTTGTGATTCTGTTTATTTGAATTCTCTCTCTTCTTTCCTTTGTGAGTTTTGCAAGGGGCTTGTCGATTTTATTTATTTTTTCAAAGAACCAGCTTTTGGTTTTGTTGATCTTCTGGATAGTCTTTTTGGCTTCTAGATTATCTATTTCTTCTTTTATTTTTGTTATTTCTTGTCTTCTGCTGGGTTTGGTGTTTTTTTGTTGCTCTTCTAATTTTTTGAGTTGGTAGATTAGGTTGGTTTTTTTTGGTTAATTTCTTGATTTTTGATATGGGCCTGTATTGCTATGAGTCTTCCTCTTAGATATGCTTTTGCTGCTTCCCAAACATTTTGGAACACTGTGGCTTTTTTGTCATTTGTTTCAAAGTAAGTTTTAATTTCATCTTGAATTTCTTCAATTACCCATTCTTCCTTTATTATTAGCATGTTGTTCAGTCTCCATGTGTTGGATGTTCTTCTTTCTTTTCATTATTAATTTCTAGTTTGATACCCTTATGGTCTGAAAAAAAAGTTGGTATTATTTAAATCTTTGCATATTTATTCATGTTTGCCTTGTGGCCTAGTATGTGGTCAATTTTAGAGATTGATCCATGTGAATTTGAAAAGAAGGTGTATTCTTTTCCTTGTGGGTGTAGCGTCCTGTAGATGTCTATTAGGTCCATTTTGTCTAGGTCTTCATTTAAGGCTTTTGTGTCCTTGTGTAGCTTTTGTTTTTTTATCTGTCCTTTGTTGAGAGTGGGGTGTTAAGGTCTCCTACTACATATGTGTTTTCATCTATATTTGTTTTCAATTCTCTTATTAGCTGTCTTATGAATCTTGGTGCACCCTCATTTGGTGAGTATATGTTGATAATTGTTATGTCTTTTTGGTTGATTGACCCTTGAATCATTAGATAGTGACCTTCTTTAACCTTTGTTACTTTTTTAAATTTGAAATCTGCTTTATCTGCTATCAGAATGGCTACCCCTGCCTTTTTTGGGGGGCCATTTGCTTGTAGGATCATTTTCCATCCTTTCACCTTCACTCTATGCTTGTCTTTTGGGATCAAATGTGTTTCTTGGAGGCAACAGAATGTTGGGTTCTGTCTTTTATTCCAGTCTGCTACTCTGTGTCTTTTAATTGCTGAGTTTAGCCCATTGACATTTAGGGTAATTATTGATGTTTGAGGCTCTAACAATGGGTTCCTGGTGGTCATTGGTGGTTCTGTTTTAGTTTGTTCTTTCTTTTCTATTATTCATTCTTTTTATTCTTCTGCAGGTTTCGATCTTAGGGCTTCTTGGAGGAGTTCTTGGAGGGGGGGGTTGGTGGTAGCAAATTTCTGGAGACGTTGTTTGTCTGAGAAGGTTCTAATTTTTCCTTCATAAAGGAAGGACAACTTTGCCGGGTAGAGTATTCTTGGTTGGCACTTTCTGTCTTGGAGTGTTTTGATGATATGGCCCCATTCTCCCCTTGTTTGAGTGTCTCTTCTGAGAAGTCTGAGGTCAGTCTGATCGGTTTTCCTTTGTAGGTTATCTGTTTCCTCTCTCTTGTTATTCTCATAATTTTTTCTTTATCTCTGGCTCTTGAAAGTTTTACTATGATGTGTCTTGCTGTGTTTCTTCTTTCATTAAAGTAGTTTGGTGTCCTTTTTGCTTCCTGTATGTCTATTTTCATTTCTTTCTTCAAGTTTGGGAAAATTTCCCCTATTATTTCATTGAAGAGCCTTTCAGATCCTATGTCTTTCTCTTCTCCTTCTGGGATTCCTATTACTCTTATATTTGTTTTCTTTAGAGTATCTGACAGATCTCCAGTTTTCCCTTCTGTTTTCTTACTTTGTTTTTCTCTCTCTTTCTCTTTCTTCATTCTCTCTACTTCCGTATCCTCTAGTGTGCTAATTCTTTCTTCTATTTCTTCTAGTCTGCATTCCTGGCTCTTCCCTTCATTTTTGAGCTCCTCTATTGCTCCTCTTATGCATTGCATCTCCTGCAGCTTCTTATTAGGGCTTCAAATTCATTTTTCTGTACTTCAATGATACTGCTCATTTTGCTACATTCTCTTTTATATTTTTCTACTACTTCTTTTAGTTTGTTGAGAGCTTCTAATCTCTTGCTTTCCCTTCCCCCCCCCCTTCTTTGGCCTCTTTGAGTGCTTTTATCACGTTGATTCTGAATTCTTTGTCTGACATGTGAAGCATTTCTTCCATGTCATCCATGTTGGTTTCTACAGATTGTGTATCCTTTGGGGGTGAATTGTTTTTCTTAGGGCTTACTTGAGTATTTGTATTCTTCCTCCTTCCTGTGTTTTCTTTTCGGACTTGCTCTACATATTGAGTGACTACTGCTCTGGTATCAGGCATGTTGAAGGCTATCTAATTGTGGTTAGTTTTACCTTTGTACATTTTCTGCAGTGGTGGTTATATCTTGTTTCCATTGCTTATTATGGGGGACCAGTTCCTTTTCAGGGAGTGAATGTATGACTAAGTGTGGTTTATATTGTATTGTCTGTCTTCTTTATTGTTGTTTTACCTTTTTTTCAGCTTGATGGACCTTAAATAGCTCTTGGTGCCTCCAAGCATCTAGGCTTGCCATAATACTCTTTTTGACTGGGGTTTCTTCAAGCTCTTGGTTGGTGAGTGTCCTTGTTTTCTTAGTTTGTGCACTTTTGGGCTTGGAGTGAGAGCTGGAAGCCTTCAAGTTGGCTTACCCAGTACCAAACTCCTGGTTCTGCCCCTAGCCTGAAGGCCCAGGGCCTGTTCAATTGCAAATTTCAGTCCCTTCCTAACTCCCAGGTCCATTACTGTGACAACCAGGAGTAGTCTCTGTTTGCTGGCAGGGCAGCTCACCTGAGTGAGATGCCCCCCCCCACCGCCCCACTGCTGAAACTGGCTGCTTCTCTCTGCTGAGATGGACTTCCCAGTACCGGCAGTACCCTCTGACCCCAGTGACACTCCATCCGTGTGCAGTCCCCCAAGGATTTTTTTAAATTATATCATTCATCTAGAAAGACTTTTTATATATTGTTTTCAGTGGAGAGAGTTGTAAATGTCTTATTTGGACATATCTTTACAATTCATCAATATGGGTGGACAATTTGCTGGTTACTAAACTATTTCTATAGTGGAGGACTATAAAGGCATAAAAGGGTATTTTGAAGCCTGGGGTTTTGTGAGTTGCCAGACAATATAAACAACTAAATCTTCTAGAAAGGCTCATGCCCTCCTCTTTCCTACCCCTGCACACTCATTAGATGGGCAGGCTGCATTACTGGACTGGAAGTAGTCTTCATCCTAGAAGGGATCACATATCAGCTCTTCCAAAATGGAGGTGTCATGTTTGTTCTTCCAGATCTCCAATTTCCAGCTGGTGTTTAAATAATAATGTTGCTTGCTGACAAGAGAGCTCATCTCATTGATGCCTGCCAGTCCAACTTGCAGCAATTTTTATCTTTCTAGGGCTTATCAGGAAGTTACATCACTCAGTGGCCTGGACTTAAAATGGATGTTTTCCAGAGATTTGATTTATTATTTACTGGGCAAGGTAGATTGTTGGGGTTTAGTTGCTTTAGAATTGCCATGGCATAAAAGTAAAGTTTGCCCTTTGGTTTGGAATTGGGGGTTCTCACCAGCCCTTTTGTCTGCATGTTGTGACAGCTCTTCCCAACGACTTTGGAGTTCCCCTTGGGGCTCTAAGTGCATGCAAGGTTTGGTCTTCCATGTAGGTATTTTCCCTCATAGGTAACTCAGTTTTACTTCTGGCAAGTTGGTAGAACATTTGACAGTTCACTTAGCCATCTATCTCTACTTGAGGTGTCCATCCAAACAGGTCATCTTGATGGTACTGCCCCACAACAATTTCATTTGATTAAACCAGGTTACCACATGTTATCAAGATCACCGCACTATTGATTGTATTATATTTTCCCTTTATTCATCACCACCTTCCTTTGAAGGGTATTATCAGAGCCTCAACACAGGCCCCTGACACTGTCTCTATGAGGATTCAGCTGTGTTTTGCTCTATGACAGAATAGCTTTTTCATCAGGGCCTGGGAGAAATATTTCTCTATGCATCTCCAAAGTCACTGGTCTATCTTTTTCATAAGAAAACAGAAAATTACATAGCTAGTCCTGTTTTCTTCTTTCCACTGACTGATCAAGGGAAAGTAACAAATCTGAGATCTCTTTTTACCATGTGCATGGGATTTCCTGGTATCAATGTTGTGAACTGACTACCTGGTACCTTCGTGTTTGTTAACCTTAGTTTCACATTGTCTCATGGTTGTTTCCCACTGAAAACATATTTCATTGTTCTGCTCTATCGGTTTCTTCTTGATGATGCCCAGAATTATTTCTAGAATAAGAAAAAATACATAGTTGGATTTTTTGTTTGTTTGCATGTTTGTTTGAAGTTGAGGTGGGATCTAAAGATTTGATTGAATGCTTCACTTATAACAATGAAGAATTCAAAGAAAGTTAATGAGATAAGAAGGTAGGGGAGTGGAGAATGAAGTAAAAAAAAAAACTTTGAATGTACGTAGTTATATCATTCATAACCAAAGAAAATAAACTGGCAATTGACAACAAATAATTAATTTGTGGACTCTGTGAAAATACACTGGGTCCAGAGGGGAATGTGTATTTAAAGGTGACAGAGTATTGGCATGAGGTAGGGAAGGAGCAAATGAAGTGTGAATACATATGAAGGTGTGAAGTTATCTCAAAATTATAAAGCTAGAGGTGAGAATGATTGCTAGTGTGACAATTAGATGTCTTGTTTTTTAGTCCCATCATACTAAATAATACCAAACAAATTAATTAGTTTAGGATTTTTTTTCTAATTTAAAAGAGGGGAAACTTTGTAAGCTTTGATAAAAAGAATGGGGGTTGGTAAACACTAGAAATGGAAGTTCTGTTCAGTGGGAGAACTATGGTAGTTGATTCTAAGCACCCATATCAGAAACTGAGGAAGGCTTATAGATGATAGAAGTAATAGTGGGAAATAGGAAATAGATGAAGCAGTCAGCATCTGTGAAAGGTTCGTTTACCCTGAGAAACGGGCACAGGGCATACATTCTCCACATGTCTGCACTAGTCACTATTTTGTTGTCATCACCAGCGCTGTCCCTATGATTGTGTGCCAATCTTAGGCTTATGAGCATTAAGTGGTTGACTCCAGTGGGTTTTGTCCCATGTCATGTGGACAGCTTTCATCTGCTGGTTTGATGATATCAGTACTTGATCTACTTACTTACATCAAGTTGTACTTTTGAAACCTTTATTCTAACAGGTCTTGTGTGTGGAAAAACCATTTTATATTACAATTTGAATTAACACTGAATATCAGAGAAAACATGCATTCTACTCTGAGACTGGGACAAGTTAGGTTACTTACTCAAGGTCACAACCAATTAGTGGAAGAAGCAGAATTAGAAGAGAAATGGACCAGCAGTATCACCAACATCTCAGCTATTATAGGTCTCACTGTGGAAGATTTGCACCATTTTAACTGGTTGTACAGATGCCAAATACCACATATACTAGATGCTAAAACCAGAGAAGTAAGTTATTAGCATGCCTGGGGACTTGAAAATGTCATCCTCTGCTGTTTCAGTGAGGTGGACTGAAGATGAAATTTAGGAAAAGGGCAGTAAGGGTGGTATTAATGAGAAAATTATGACAGAATGGCTCTAGTGATTCAACATAGGTAATAGAGATAAATTTAGGCAGATTTGTGCACACTTGTTAAATGCACAGCGAGGTACTTATCTTCATAATCTTGGGAAAGGACCATATTTTTGCTGAAAATTAAGATGAATGAGTCTAAGGGGTTTAAGAAGTTTATCATCTAAACAGTCTCATTTTTTAAACATCTAGTTTTGGTGGTATAGACAAGCAGTGGTTCCTACTTTCTGCAGTTATAGATGATGATACTTTGTGCTTACAAAAGAAGTAGTGGTTGGGTGTTTAGAATTTAAGGAATTTGTTTATTATAAACAGATAGAGTAGCTGGGGATAACATTGCCCCCATTCAACCTGGGTTTGGTTTTTTGTTTGTTTGTTTGTTTGTTTGTTTCATTATAAAATGCTTTGGTTGCTGGAGACTCTGATGAGCCTCAACTGTACTTTATTTCAGTGTGCAGAGTATAGTTACAGACAGCTAAGACTACATATCTAAGGATTCTCCCTGGTTTTTGATTGTCACTCTCTGTAGTCATAGATGAACTTCCTCTCCTAGTTGCAAAGAAATTATTCTAGATGAAATTATTCTCTTATGTCCTGTTTCTTGTTTTAATAGTGACCACTTTCCTTCTGCCAAAGGCTTCCCAGCATGAGTCTTCAGTATCACAGATCATGAGGAAAACAGAGCAGCTTCAGTGATCCATCTTTTAGCAGAAAAGCCTAGAACCAGAGGAGTGACTGTACATATCTGAGGTCAGAAAGTAAGTTGGGGTTCTTTAACAGAACCCCAGTACCCTGACTTCTGGCCCAGTGCTTTTCATTCCTGTTGTCACAGCCACCCTGGTCCCTGTGACCACCTCACCTCATCTGTGACAATGATGGTACACATTTTTGCTTTTGGGGTCTTCTCCCAGCTGCACCTGTAGTCTGCTCGCTTCTCAGCATTGTACATGTCCTAAAGTTGAAGTTAGTGCTGAAGATAAGAGCTTTACTGCACACACAACAG
Source organism: Uropsilus gracilis (assembly GCA_004024945.1). Taxonomy (NCBI): domain Eukaryota; kingdom Metazoa; phylum Chordata; class Mammalia; order Eulipotyphla; family Talpidae; genus Uropsilus; species Uropsilus gracilis. Next base: position 121,222 of record PVHY01000975.1, on the reverse strand, counting down.
TGGGAGCCTGGTGGGTGTCCATACTCATACATATCCACCCTGGAAGTATGAAAGAGTAATGTCATGTGAAGACTTTTGAGCAATGGGAATTGGAAGCTATAAAGAACATGTTTCTACTCCCCCCTCCCTCTCACTACTTGTGGGGTCTGTGTGGTTGTGTTCTCAAGGATGGAGCATTTGGTAATCCTTATCAGAACTAGTTCCAAAATGTACCCTCATATTGACTCTTTGCCTTCTCCTGCATGAATCCTACTAATGCCTCACTAGGACATACTGCCCCAATCAAATGTGCTAAGAAAATCTCAGACTCTGGTTTCTGAGAAAGTCAGACAAGAATTGTCTCTGTCTCATGCTTTGATGCATAGAATCTTCTACACTTTGACCTGAATTACCTACCTGCTCCTTGGTGTTGACTAGCATTTTGCTTTTTCTTCAAGCAAGAGCTAATATCTGTTTGTGCTGAGATTGTTTTCCATGATGCCCATGGTGGCAGGTGATTAATTTCCCTTTGAAATCTCCATCTTTACACTCAACAAAGAGAACCACATTCTGCTTATCTTCCCAAGGACAAATGCAGAGAGATTATTTTTTATGCTTATCCATAAAAACCTCTAAGTCCTTGAGTTGTCTTTGTGTTCTCAGCTCCTGACATGACTAGTTCCATGATTATTTTCCCAAGTGCACAGAAGAAGATAATGAATTGCTCATTGTGATCAGCTCCATCATCCTTCTAATTGACATGAGGCCACGTCAGATGCAGCATATCAGCAGGAGTGTGTAGTCTGGCTATGTGTTCTGTGATGATGGGGAAATAGTTGAGACTCTTTAACCATGTACTTTATGATATATTTTCTCTTTATGCAGTCTTTGACTGGCCCAACACATTTTGGAAATCAAAGACAAGGAGACTATTTAAAGGTTAAGTATTTTTACTCTAAACATTCATTCTTTTTGAAAGATAAATTTGGCACATAAATATTGACACATTCTCAAGAGGACTATGTATGGTAGCAAAGATAAAATTCTAAGAATGAATTTTATTTGAAAAAAATATTAATGTATGAACAATGCACTGAGTAACCTAACTGTGGTGTGTGTGAGAGTAAGAGAGAAAAGTGAGTGAGTGCATGCCATTTTGGCTAAGAATATCAAGGATATAAAAATCGTAAATTCTACTCTACTTTTCCTAGTACCATGTTGATAAGGCTATTATCAAAGGAGCTATGCTCAGTAGAAACATGGCTTAAGGTTGGAGACAAATGTGCTGTGGAACATGGAAGCAGGTAGTGAGATGGACCTTCAGATAAGAGGTACACCTCCTATCTCTCTAGCCCCCTCTGGCACTCTAGAGGATGGGCAACAGTATGTCTCTCACCTGTCTCCCAGCTTCCTAACCTCTTTGGAATGTTCCAAGAGACATATGACCTATTAGTAATGGCTGTTGTCCCCACAGGTAAATTCTCCTGTTATCGTGCAGCCCTGCATCCTCCCTGCTTCATGTCATATATGCTTTGCTACTTCCTCAGTACATCATTGTAACATTTCCTTGCTGGGCTATATAAGGGGATTCACAACTTCATTAAAGTTGGACTTGGACATGCTTCCCAGGATCCCTGTTCTGTGGGCTAGCCTCACAGATCGCTATCAATCTCTTCCATCTCATTTTCTTCTTCATTCCACATGCAACTCCTAACAATATGCTACATTTCTCGATTATCAGGATACTTCTTAGTATTCAATTAGGATTTTATCAAGGAAAAACTAATTATTTCAGACTTCCCAGTTTCCATTGGATCACTTTTTGGGGAGCATATTTAGTGGACAAAGAATTTCCTTTTCCCTTGGCTTCCCAATTCCCTACTCCTTCCTCTCGGAGAGAGCACCACTGGACCTTTGAACTCCTGACTCTGTCCCCAAAAGAAATGATTTCTCTGACTGAAGACATGGGGTGGAACTGAGCCAACTTACTTTCACCTCTTCCTCTCCTCTCTCTTTGAGGAAAAAGGTCAATCGCCCTCATGATGCTCACCCTTCTCTCTGAGTTGTGCCCTTGTTTATAAATGTGACACCCCTGCCCCTCCACCTTGACCTGTCCTGTTTCTTATAGCCAGGGAGTAGGATGGGTGAGTTGAAATGGGTGATTTACAATGGAATATTACTCAGTGATCAAAAAGACAAACTCCATGCCATTTGAAGCAACAATGACCAGAGCAGGAAGGAATTATGCTAGCCATAATTAGTCATAAGATAAAAGATAAATACCCAATGGTATTTATATGATATTAATACCATATATTTAATGTAGAATATAGAGAAATCAAAGGTCAGAAAAAAATCAAAAGTAGTAGGCTGACCATAGGACTGATAGGATAGGACCATAGGACCATATAGCAAAAGTGAGGAGGGTAGGCTGGGCACGGTGGCTCATGCCTGTAAGCTTCAGCCTATGAAGTAGTTGGGGATCTAGGGGGCTAGGGATCATGATTCGAGTCCTGCCTGGGGCCTGTAGTGAGACCTAGTTCCAAAAACAATAGCTGGGCGTGGTGGCACGCACCTGTAATCCCAGCTACCTGGGAAGCTGAGGATGGGGGTTGCTTGAGTCTGTGATACCCCGGGAAATGAGAGCCTGCGGTTCCATGGGCAAAAATAGCGAGACCTAAGTCTCAAAAAAAAAAAAAAAAGTGGGAGGGGGACAAAACTGGAGGGAAGAGCATAGGAGAATATGGTAACACTTCACAGCTGATATGGTGGCTGGAGAACTATGGCAATGAATGACAATGATGCAAGAAAAACATAATGAAACAAAGGAAAAAAATAAATGAGTGATCTGAAAGCAACCTCCATCTGCCTTCATCACTGATGCCACTTGACTCAGTATTAAGAATCACATTACTCTGATATGCGTGGTTCTCCCCATGGGTTCTGACTATAGGCAGGGGAGAGGCAGCATTTATATACAGATCAACCCCTGACAGAGCCATGTTAGCAGTAGCGATAAAGGTACAGGAGTCTCTGCTCAAACCACTGGCCGTGCTTTTTGGCCTAAAGGGGAACTACCTTAACTGCAACATCCCACAGATGATGAAGGCATGGAATGTTCGCAGCAAGCAATTGTAAATCCTGAATAATCGCACACAAACATAGCCAAAGCATAAATCCAAAAGTTAGTTCTTTCTGTGTGGCAGAGGGATAGATGTTAAAAATGCTGATGATCTTCTTGAGGCAAACAAAAATGTGTCCTTTTTGTTGTTAGATGTGTTCCTCAGAGTTAAAACAAGATGAGTTGGAGTGGAAGGCAGACTGGCTGATGCTATCAGTGAACCCTGCAACCTTTATTCTGTGGGCTGATTCCAATTCATTTTTTAGGTGAAGCATTCAGCATCGCCCTCCAGCTAGCAGCTCAGAAGATGAAAGGGCTCATTTATAAACTGGCTCCATTTGCCTCAGAAGACTCAAATTCCTTCATCCATCCCAAACCCCCACTCTCTCCAATATCCACTTGAAGCTAAAAAATTAGTTTACTTAAACCAAGAGCAAATAAACATTATTTTCCTGATTCTCTTCACGATTTGGCCCTCCCTTGCAGGGTTTTTGAAAGAACTGTTTCTACTTGAGACGTTTTTTTTTGGTGTGTTTTTTTTTTCCAGTACAGGGGTTTGGACCAACTCTTTGCTTCAGTCCTTGGAAAAGTCTATCAATATAATCTGGAAGGATGGGTACAATTTTAATCAAAAAGTCAGTGATGTCCTATTCATCTGTTAGGGTCTTCAACTGAGCGAGTCTGGTTGCTGACCAACACGACCCTGAGGGGGCTATTTTGCTTGCTGATGGGGAAGAAATGGCAGGTGCATTAATTTTATGACCCTTGGCCTGCACATACTCATGGGTGGGTATAGTGCATGAGCACGTGTGGGCACACACATGCACACACACACACGCGCTCATGATTAAAAGCTCCTGAAAAGCCATCATCTTAATAGCCCTCTGGCCAGATCAATGCATGAGGACATTCTGAATGTTTCAGCCTCAGCAAATCGTTTTGTGCGTGATTGTTTCCTAATAAAATGCACTGAGTGGTTGTATATTACCGCCCTGTTACATGGCACATTTTTCTAGGAAAGTTTGCAGTGACTTTTTCAAGGCTTTGTTTTCCCTTTCACTCCTCGCCTCCTGAAGCAAACCCCAGGCTTCTGCTAGGCATTGCCCTTCCTGACCTAAACCAAACAGAGCGAAAGGACCCTGTTGGATGGACCCCAGATCCTCTCCCACCAGCAAACATTCTTTCAAAAGACAGAGCAAGGAAAGAAGGAGTGTTTGATGGAGTCTCACACTTAGTAGCCAAGGAAGTGTTCTAGCTTCTGACTATGTCACCATGTGACTTTGTAACACTCTATTGGACTAGAAATGGCTGCTGCACCCACATTTTGGGGCTAGATTGCTCCTGGCCACACCTACAACGTGGGGGGAGGGAAGAGGAAGAAAATCCAGCTGCAGTGTGGGGCACCTGAAAATGAACCCATAGCAGCTGCAAGCTGGCATGGGCAGGGTTCACCACTCCGTCAAATGGACAAGTTTGGGAGCCAAAGGCAACCCCCCTGGGCGCCTATGTGTTATTTCTCAAGTGGAGTTAAGCAATAGGCAATAGGATCTGTCCGCTCTGGAGGCAATCATGGTTTCTAGGTGGGGGATAATTCAGCAGAGTGGGCCATCAGGAAGGTCTTGACCAAAGCGGCTGCCCATCAGGATGGAGGGGAGCAGGTGGAGAAGGGGGTGCAGGCTGCCGCTGGCAGTGCCCCTCATTACTCAGGCTTTCATCACTGTTCAGATGCTTCCCCAGATCTTTCACAGTGCAAAAAAAAAAAAAAAAAAAAAAGACTTTCCTTAACATGCCTTGAAAATAGAATGGAATAAATAGAAGGAATGCCAGTTTTCTGCCTGGAGCTCCACTTGGATTTCGCATTTATTACTTTCTAAGTTACTGTAGAAAATTCTCTCGGTGTCCCCTGCATTGCAAGTCACCTTTTCTGAAGCAACTTCTTTGGACATTGCGTTGAATTGCACTAGAAACACTGAAGAACACTGTGGCCATTAGAGTGGTTATTTCTCTGTGTCACTGTGTGTGTTCCTATAGCAACCTCTCCAATTTACCTGCCCCTTATTGACCAGATATATTTTTAGTGAACTGCTAACAGCAGAATAAAAAATGAGGGAAAAAGATAGATGGAGAGGGGAGGAGAATTAAAGGCACCCTTTACCCACCCCCATCCCTTTTTTAATTGCAGACTAACTAGCTCTCCCTGTCCCCAGGGCTTGGTATAAGTGCCCCAGACCTTTTCCCTCTTGCATCCAAGGCCCAGGGAGAGCACTGGGACAATCAGACCCATATTTTTACCCAAGAATTCAGATGCTCAGACAGATGCACGCCTGCGACTATGTATATTTGCCAAATGCAGACTATATTTACCCACCCTCTGCCTTCAGCAGCGGCCCTGTCGAGAGAGATGTAAATATTAACGAAGGCTGCCTCTCAGCAAAGAATGCTCAGCGACTTCTCTTCATCTGTCAGAACCGACTCAATCTGTACACACTTTCCAGACAGAGCGAATGTGTAGGGAGCCATAGAATGGCACTTATTGGACAGTATTTGTATTCCTACCTAAGGGCGATCTTCACTAGGTTTAAGCACTTCACACACCCTTTGTGATTGTGCAGAGAAATTAAACACCAGTGAAGATCAGGATGAAGTGGGAGATGTAGTTAGGCCTCTCAGGGTTATTTGGATATGAAATGTAAATAGTGTCTCAAATTACCCTAGTATAGAATGTCACTCTTGTTTTCTAAGATATGAAACAATCTATTACAAAAGGGCTCATTATTGCATTTTGATATTCCCCAGTATATGTGTGTATAGCAGGGCTGTCATCGCCCAAATCATAAGAAGTAATGAGGTTGATTTTCACACTGTGCCTTTGTTTCCTGCAAACAAAGCAAGTTTATAAAAAGACATATGTGCCAAAATCATACATTTTTTTCAAAAAAATAATTAGAACTATTTCAGAAGATAAAAGGCATGATAAAATGAACACTCTAACACAGGCATATATATGCACATCCATATACTCTGAGTTGAATGACTCCCTAGCTAGAGGACCTAGATTTTAGTGCCTGCTAAACTCTCATACCTGCTCAATGCAAAGAAAATCCTCTATTATATTTACTCTTTTCTGTATCTCTGTATAGAGTATGAGTTGTTGTTGTCTTTTAACTGCAAACTTTTAACCAGGTAACCCAGCGTCCAGGTTAATTAGTGTCCACCATGTTGCTGAAGGAAACAGCATCCATTTTAAATTTGTCTTCTCAAAAGGTATTTGCTCCAGAAAATCTGTAGTGTTTACAATATGTGCCTACATTCCTACAATATGTGTCTACATTCCTTTGCTATCACATTTATCCCATGGATTTTTAATTTTATAACCCTCTCCCCAACCCTCGCGACCAAGTACAATAAAGGATTTGGAGTCAGAAGTCACTAGGTGCTCAGGAATGCTTTGTGTTTTGTTTTAAAAGATTGAGGGTGTTGAGGGCTACGGAAAGGTGAAGGCCCTCAGCCAGGGTTTGTTCAATTCACAAAAAATGAATTAATGAATAGGGAAATGTGGTAACTATGTATTACCTGCTTGGTCTACTCAGGTCTTTCCTCTTAGAGGATTTCTGGCCTGATGGGATTGACAACCACTATCTGGCAGTGATGCCAGGCTGGCCAGTATACCCTTGCCCTCTGGAATCATTGATTGAATCATGAGTAGCAAAGTGACTCAAAACAAGTGAGTCAGAGTTCTTTCAAGTCAGCGGATTCAACTGAATTATCATGAACATAGAATGTAAGGCTGTTCCACTAGAGGTCAAAACCATTGAGTGTTAGTAAAGATTGTCATTGCTATCTCTTTGCAGAGAGGACAGCTGAGAGTGAGGTCTCTTTAGGGGACAGGATTGCTAAGGAGGGGAAAGAAAATTAGGTTGATCTTCTAATGACATGAAATTCCTGGATCAAGTCATACTTGAAGATGGACATTCCATATATCTTCCAGGCATAGAAGACAATGTGTTGTTTGAGTATATTTAAGTAGACACTGTATCTTACAACTTATAGGTCTTCTTTTTAAATTGAGGTAACATGGACTTACAATATTTTATATAATTTAGAGGTAAAGGATTACACACTTCAGGTGAATATTACTACACTACACTCATTACCTGGGCACCGAAAGTTCTTCATCACAGTCTGTTATGCCTCCTTCCTACTTTGTTCTCCCCTCTCCCCTCCTCTGGTACCCACAACTTTAAAATCACATATCTAGGTGTGGGTTTAGCAGTTTAGTTTTATCTGGCTCTTTGTTTCTCTCTATTCCACATATAAGTGACATAGACTCTATCAGTCTTTTTCCTTCTGACCTATCTCACTTAGCATAATCCCTCCTCCCATTTGTCCCAAAAATCAAACCTTATCTTTGTTTATTTGTAGCTGAGTAGTTTTCCATCACATGTATTTAGCATACCATCCTGCTCCACTCCTCCCTCTTTAAGCAGTTGGTTATTTCCATAGCTTAGCAATTGTAAACAGTGCTGCTGTGGACATAAGAGCATGCTGGGCCCTTTTTATTAGTGTTTTTGCATTCCCTAGGTAGATACCTAGTCAGGAAATTGTTGGATTGTTTGGGCAATCTGTAGGCAATACTTGGGAATCAACATCTCAGCACAGAGCAAGCATTGAAATGAATCTGGAATACAAGCAATATTTTTTTTTTCAGACAAGACTCAGGAAAAGTAGGGCATTTGCCTAAGATCACACAGTTAATAAAATATTTGTTTTACCTTTTTCATTTACAATACCATCTTGTTTGGGTCCTGCTGGAAAGGGTCTACTTTGTATCTGGAAAGCAATCTATGTGACCTGGCCCTATGGACAATGTCACGTCCCAAGTCTGTGTGTTAGCAGCCTGTTATCTACCTGAGCCAGCAAGCTCCCTCACGGGGCATGCTGGTGTGAAGCCTCATCACGGTATCCTTATGTTCCAGGGTCAGAGGGCAGAAATCCCCATCATAACTAGATTATTTCTCCACTAATAATTTCTGTGTCTTCTTCTAGATCTGAAGTTAGCAGCTCTGAAGAAGTTCAGAATAAAAAACATTCAAAGGAAATTTAGCTACTAAAAATGCATGATTACTGCCCAGATAAAGTCTATTTGAAATCAAATAGCAGAAATGTGACTTGATGAATAAATGTAGTCTAATATAATATCCTCTTCATGTGTAGGCTGGCTGGAACTTGATTTCCCCTTTTACCTCTTGGAAAGAGGACAATAACATGTACTCAACCAACTCTTTCACCTTTTAAGAGAATTAATTCTTTGCATTGGACAATACCACCCATTCCCTTCTCTTTCATCCCAGCTCACAGATTTTGCCCACAGTTAAATTAATTCCACCTCAGGTGTTGTTTTTTTTACTCCTATGTCTTCAATCCTCTTCCACTTCAAATAATCTTATTGCCACGGTTTAGTTAAATCTCCTGTTACTCTAAAAGAATCCCTTGAAGGGTTTTAATGCCTGGAGCACACATTAGCAAGACATTGCCCCCTACCCCTTTAGAATCCAGCTTTGATATAATTGCATGGCTGGTACCCTTGCAGTTAAGTGACAAGCCACTAGTTCCCTTGAGGGATTAGGTTGTGGAGATTTTATACTTAGCAGTTCTACACTTTTCTGTAATTATGTCAAGCTCTGTTTGCTTTATTAACAAGCCACATCAATGCCTAGAAATAAGATTGCAAAGGTAGATCATGTAAAATTCCTTCGCCTTCTAGATTAAGAAACTAATACCTAATCAAGAAAGGTGACTGTTTAAAGGTCACAACAAGAGACTGTTCTAGGACCTTTTCTTCTTTTCAGATATTTTGAAAACAGAAGAAAATGTGTAACAACCTGCAGTACTCCAACCTCCTAATGTCCCAGAAGCACAAGGCACTCTGTGCTCAATGACATAACAGTTAGGTGACCCCAAAGGAATGACTTGAGTTCCCAAGACCAATGTCTTCAGAAATACCTATGCCCAAAGTAGATTTTGTTCCATACACATTTTTTACCAGGGGTCCTTCTATAGCACTGCTTCACGAGCTATACCTACATGTATTTCTTCTTGTCTATACACACTGCAGAATAGATTATCATTGGATGGATTTCATTGCCTCCTAGTGATGTTTCTCATGAATCCATGTGTCAAAGGCAGTCATCAATTGATCCTGCTCCCATGTTGTTCAGCCACAGCGGCTTCTCCAAAGAGACTTTGCATGAGGACACATACAAACACACTGAGGGATTCTTTTCCTTCTGTTCAATTTTTGGTTCTATCTCATCCTTCTGATGTAGCTGTAAAGTTTGTGTACCTGCAGGCATTCACACAACAGCAAAGTAGTCCAATGACACACTTGAGGACTTAACACCTTTTTATATGCCTGTAAAATACTGCAAATATGGGCTGAAGCTTCCTAAATATCTTTTACCAATTCCATTTTACTCTCTTCATCTAGAGGTAAATGCTATTCTCCTGATGTAGTGTTCATGATTCCTTAGATAGCTTTGCCAAATTAGTGTCTATTCTTCTAAATGTAATTATAATGTATGTATAAGCTGCATCTTGAGTTTTGTCTTTGTCTTTTACTAAATATTACATGTCTAAGATATGCCTATGTGGCTATATGTAGATTGAATTTATTAATTTCACTGCTATATAATATACAGAAATATATCATCACATATTTCTATATGTATACATATGTGTGTCTTCTCCTGTCTGTAAATGACTTAACTATCAAAGACATAGGGATACACATTAATAAATGTGACATTGATTAAATCTAAATTCTGCTTTGTAAAAATGCTGAAATAAAATTAAAGTCTAGTCACTCACTGGGAGGTGATTATTTTCAAACTGAATAAATGTCAAGGGAATAAGAGCCATAAACAATGTTTAAAATCTGTAAAAAAAAAAGAGAAATAATTTAAAAAAGAAAAATAACAGATACATATGATTATTCCACAGAATAAGAACCTTACCTGAATAAAAATCATTATATATGTAAGAAAATTAGCATCAGTTATGAAAGTAATACAGGTTCACATAATAAAATGTCCTCACAATACAAAGGACTTGCACAGGAATGTGTATAGCAAACTTGTTTGTAATAGCAAAAAAGAGAGTAGAAAGAATAACACATATCTATGTAGACAAGAGAACACAAATATATAGATGCATATGTGTGATATTTCAATGTGATATAAATGTATTGGAATAATCATGTACTCATGTACTGAAATACAATATAGTAGTGCAAACTAATAAATTCAGCATACATAGATTCACATAGATATATTTACATACTCAGTTGACAGCTTTGTGTCTTTCAAGTCCTTTTGTCATCAGGAGGTATGGTGCTGCTAGGGTCTCTCACAAACTGGAGGAAAAAAAAAACAGCTTTAAACTGGGTTCTTTGCTTCCCACAGCCTTGCTATGTAGTCTTAAAGCCATACCAAACTCTTAAAGTGATCAAACTATTAATTACTAAGTAAGCAAGTAAGAAAGTGAATACCTAAACATGTTCTACAAAATAAACATGTAAAAACCATGGTTACCCTGTTATATGTGCTATAAAAAAAAAACATGAAAAACCCAGTTACCCCACATGTCTGAAACTATCTTTTTAGTCTCTGGTAACCTCACCACATATCCAATTTGAATCCACAATCACATGTTCTAAAACAGCATCTTTCTTTTCCTCCTTTGGTGTCTGTTCCAGCTTCCTCCAAACACAAGGTCCAAGACGTGTTGATCTTCTTTCAGTGTCCCTCTCAACTTTAGGCAGTAGAAAAACTCCAAGATATAGGAACCAACATCAGGTCCATTTTCTCAGGACTTGCTCACACCCTCTCCAAAAGCATCGGAATTAAACTAGATAGAACAAGCTTCAACACTGAATTCACATCCCAAACTCTTTAGATACCTTCAGCACATACACTCAGCTTACGCATGGTAATGCTATGAGTTTACCAGCCCAAGTTGAAGGCCACAGGCCCTAAGTCATTACGGCTAGGCTCACATCCTCTTCCAAAATGGCTGAATTCTTTTCTTTCTCTTTTAAACCCTTTTTATAGCTTTCCTTCTTGTTTTTCCCCCTCTTCTGGGAGTAAGCCTCGTCAATCATCTCACAATACAAAAAGCCTTGCTTTTCTTTCTCCTCCCCTTCTATTCTTCTGAAAGAAAACTATAAATTCTAATGAAAGCTAGCAGCCCAAGGTTTTTTCCTCCTAGGCCTGAAACAATCATGTCAACAAGTCAAATCTCCATAATATTACCAGATCCTTCTTGAAATTCACAATTCTAAAGCAAAAGGGAAGTGACCCATGTTTCCTAGCTACACAGTGTTACTTATCAATGCACAACATCATGTTCATGGGAGATACTCTCCAACGCTTCCATCTTACGGTTGTGAAGTGGCCACTTTGGTTTTGTATGTGAAGAGGATATAAGCTTCTGATTTCTTTCATTCATCATTGTCATTGTGACTAGACACATTTCCTAATATGTGCACAAAAGTTTTTCCGAGATGGAGATACAAGAATCTGCAGGTAGAGCTTTGACTTATCAGTATTCAACTGCCAGACCATTGGGGGGGAGGGATTTCCTAATTTTTGATTAAATTATTGGGCCAAGGGATTGTACAGTGGGCCAACAAGGTGGTCCACTGCTGTCACTGAGCTAAACCTGCTAGATTCAGAATGATCTCCTGAGCACAGGCTTGCCTGCACTTTTGGGTTCTGCAAACCATTAAGTTGCCTATCTTGATTATGTCAGCTCAAATAATCACTTAGAATAGCTAGACTCCTCAGACAGTCTCACTCAGTCTGACTCACCTTGACCATTAATATCCAGTCCTCAGGTACTGTCTCCCCACTTTCTCTGAGATGCCTGACAAGTTGTCTTATGGGCTGCCTCCCTTGGCTAGGCTCCTCCATCGCCTGACTAAGCCTCAGGATCACCACCCATCTCTGTTCTGGGAAACCATCTCCTGGCCCTGGTCCCAGGAGTCAGTGACTATTCAGAATTATATTATCAACAGCTGCGTTTCTTACATGTTCATTTTCCAGATAAACTTTAAAACTTCCTATTCAAAACCACCCTCATAACATATGCATTTTACTTCTGGGTTCTCCTTCATGTTGGTCCACTGTTCATTTCTTCATCTTTTCTTCTAAACCAAAATCTCCTCGAGATGGTTCATTTCATCCTCATATTCTGGGACCTTAGTCTCTTCAGAGATAGCCAGTGCTGGCTGAGTTGAAATTTGAAAATTATTCAGCACTTGCTGAATGTAAGACTTGCATGTAAGAGATTCTTTTTAAATTCTTAACAATATTAAATTCTCCTTTGTAGAGAAGAGGAAAAACTCATTTTCAAAAATCAGCTTTATAATCCCAAGAACTGGATGCTTCCCAAAGTTTTTGTATAAACCTGGTTGAGAATGCACTAATAATTATTCTGTTTCCAAGGGAACATTAAGCCACTGCAAAAGTGGAATGTATCGTTCTCCTATGCTGTTTCATGTATTCCTCTTCTCAGTTAGTGGAATACTTGAGATTTATATTCTGACTTGAAAATTGGAATTATTTCTTGTGAACATGTTGGAAACACCAAAGCAGGAATGGAATATGAGTTACAGGAAATTCAGTCTGCTTTCAGATTTTCTTTGGGAAACAACGGCAGGTTTTCTTCCTGAAGCTTTTAGAGAAATAAGAAATTGCTACCCTCCTGTTTCTTTAGTTTTTGTGTAATAAAGCTTGAGTGATCAAATAAGAATGAAAAGACAATGGTGAAGTCTATTACGGTGCCTGGGACTGCTTTTCTTCAGTTGACCTGTAAACGAAATGAACTTTTCTGCTATCCAAAATTGGCTTAAATAGCCTGTCTCAGGTGGAATCAGAAAAGCCCTAGTGCCTTTACCTTTTCATTTATTCCTATGCATTTATTTCGTAGCTAATTATAGGTACTTCGGGCTGCTTCTGAAAGCAAGCAATCATGGTACAAAGATTACACCTAACCAAGGCAACCAGGGCACAAGGGCACAGGACTGGCAAGAAGCAGGTTTATTAGTACCAGTCCTGACTCAGAAGATTCATATCCAAAAGCTAAGCACCCCTAACAAGAGTTCAAGGATTACATACACTCTACATGGGCTGGTGTTCCTGGTGGGCTATCGTTGATGGTAGCACATGATCTGCATGGCAAAGACAAAATGAGGACGATTCAAGGGGAACTGGACTGCATGCCAGGAAACTGAATCAGTCAGTCATGGGTTGTGTATCCAGATCCAGAAGCTGTATTTCTCAGGTCACTGTATTTCGGCAGACTTTAGGTTCTCAGGCATCCCCTGGTCCTCATACTTCACTTCTAGTTTTAGTTCTGCTATTACTAGTTTTGCCTGCTCTTAGCACTCACTATCCTATGAGATTTTCCAGAGACAAGAGAGTAAGAACAGAGAAAACAATTCATCAGTGGTAACAGCCAAAGCAGCAACAGGCAGGTCCAGCGGGACGCAGGTCCAGAGGAGAGGACTCCCCTCTCAGCTGTATCACTATGGAAGCTGCATCTTTGGATGTCAAAGCTGACTTGATTGGTTGACAATCTTTGCCTCTTTGAGAATGTGACCAGTTCTATCATTTCTGTGCATTTTGGTAAGGGGGTCATTGCTTTGGATACCTGAAGTCATAAATCTTTCAAAATAATGTGGACAGTAAAGATTTAGGCATTAGCTGAAATTTTCATTGGACATAAATGTTTTCTATCTGGATTAAATATAAAATGTTTAGGTAAAAATGGTATCAGACAATTGGAGCTTTGCTCATGGTTTGCTGTTTATCACTCTGTTTTTGGTAAGGTAAGTGAGCTAAGCAAAGTGAATCCTCTAAATGGCAAAAGAATTGATTGAAGTTAAGAATTCTGCATTTTTTCTGAAGTCAGTGTTCTGTTTTCCTTAGAAGAACCCACTTGTGAAGTGTTCTCCTTCTTATATTGTTGAGTAAATTGAGTAAAAAGTAAATGAAACCACAATAAAACGAGATTTCAGTTAGGTTTTGGTTATTTTCCATGGTGGTTGTCGGACAGGTTTGGTGTAGGTTTGGGCTATTATTTTTTCTAAGAAATTTCCCAATATTCTGCAGAGTTTCATCGAAATAAGTGAGCATTTTATTTGTCCATGCTCACTGAAAAATGCCACATTCTGTAGTATTTTATGAACTAGCTTGTGCTCAGGAAAATCTTTTCTCCTATCACAATATTAATCTATTTTGCATTAATTAGGGTCTGCCTTTCTGTTACTATCTGCCTTTCTGTTACTACCTAAGTTCTGAAAGGACCAGAACTAATTTATTTTGAGGACTGTGTCATATAATCTGGCACCAATTGGGTACCCATTAAATGTTTCTTGAATAAATGAGTCAATTAACAAGTCAGGGAATAGATCATTGAGTGGGATTGGCAGCACTGTGTTGGGAATTTGTAGCAATATTAAGGACTAAGCATGGTTAACTATATGAAGATAGTATCATTTATTTTTATTCAGTAGACATTTATTCATTTTTATTCCCCCCGCCCACACCCCTATTCAGTAGACATTTAAAGACAGTTTTCAATAATAACAAGATCTGTATAAAGTATCTCCGGGTCTCTTGCTCTAGAGGAGGACCTGAATAGTCAGATAAGCTATTCAATTTTGATGAGACCATTTTGAACTGCACCAAATACTTTGTCTTTTACAGAAACCCTGTGCTCATTTGGGCAAACTCTGGATGGGAATAGTAAGAAAAGTAAATGGTTTGGGAAAAGGGGTTTCATCTCACACTCTACTCTCAACTTTCACCTCAGAACATTCTGGAACCTGAGACATCAGAGAGAGGAATGTCACTAGGGGGCAATAGTTTTTCACTTGCCAGATTCCATATACAGGGTTTTATTGTTCATTATGATTGTTAGGGTACCCTCCTTCAGGGCAAACAGTTTTTTGCACATTATTTAAAAATACAATTAACCTTGATACAAGTTTCTTTCTCATTTAACAATACTTTTTTCATTTGCCATTCTGAAATAGCAATAGAAAAGAAGTTTTTCTCCAGAATACATTCCCACCTATTCCTAAGTTTAAATAGACAAGCAAGGAGAAAGGGAAGACATGCCAAATGAAATATTAAATTGCTGCCTAGAGGTCATTTTTTGCAGTGGTTGTGTGCAACTCTAGAGATTTTACATATTTACAATAGAAAACCTGACATATTTTGACCTTATGGAATGGTGGCAAAGAGGACTATAATTCTATTCATTTTCCCATAAGTTAATTATTAGGATCAACCCCTAAAGGAAGATGACCTGGGAAAGGAGCGCAAGAAAGGATCCACTGATTTCTCTGTCACTACAAATTAACAATATATAATAATGAATAGAACAGGCCCATTTGTGCACTTCAGTGAAAGAGCCTACTCAAGTAGACAAGGTCCCAGAGCAAAAGCGAAAGCACTTAATAAGACAAGAGCTGCTTATTGAAAACATTGTCGCTTATTCAACTCTTCTTCTGTAAATGTGTGTGCTCACATGGATGATAATGGTTCTTGCTAAATAAGTGTAAGATAGAACAAATAGTGAATATTCCATTTTGTTCAGAGCAGATTCCCCACAAAGAAAATGATGGCTGTTAAAAGTGCCTCCTGCCTCTTTGGGGGTGGAAATGATTCCTAATGCCTTAATTAGATGTCTTGTTTTTGGTGCCTTTTGTACTAAATAATATCGAACAATTAACACTCATCATACTTGATCTGCAGTATCTATGGATAAAAAAAATGGTACTTATAGAAACCAATGTTATTTTTGAAAATACAGTCTTCCATCCCTATTAAAACTTCTTCAGAACAGATATTCTAGTGAAAGAGTTCATGTGTCTATAACCAAACAGAAACAGCTATTTTAGAGAATTATTTTCTTGATGCCACAGTTGACTTTTAAAACTCGTGGTGGTGTTTTAATCTGTGGAACTTTTTTGATTGGAAATGAGAGAAGGTACTTATCCATCCCTGAGAAAATACATCCAAATGTACATTTGACTTTAGGAGTGAATGAAGTCCTAGACAGAAAATCTAGAAATTTTAAAGTATCAGAAAAGTTCAGAATGTAGAACTTTTGAATAGAAGCTGAACATTTCTTGAATGACTTTTTAGTGTTGCTGTAGTAAACACTGATATTTTTAAATCTCAAAATGATTTTATTTTTGTGAGCATCATGCAATCATTTTTTTTATTACCAATGGCTACTGTGAGACCTCCATATACTCTATTAAATAAAAGACTGAATTGATTAGTGAGAAGTAAAGATCCCTTTTTACAAAATGCCTTCAGTCCTGCTTGATAGAGAAAAAGTATTAGTAAGTTGAATGTCAATGAAAACACTGCAGTGGTTATTCAGAGAGAAAGGAGAGATTATTTCAGGTTAGGAGACAGAGGCCTGGATAAAGAGGAAATAATAATTATGCTTTAAGGAAAGCTACTTTAAGAATGATCTTCCTGGATTTTTTATTATTATTATTATTATTATTATTATTATTATTATTATTATTATAAAGTTTATTCTGGTTGACAATTTAGGCCATTGACATGTACATGGAAATTCCATAAAAGGGATCAGTATGCGGGGGGTTAGGAGGGGTGGAAATGGGAGGGAGTGGTGAGGGAGGAAAGGTGGTGGGTGGTCCCTAGGGAATACAAAGATGTGAAACACATATATAAAAAAATAAATTAATTAAGAAAAAAAAAGGAATCAGTACAATTTCCACACTGGGGAGAAGCAGCTCTCCTGCCAGCCGGGCACTATGCAGATGACTCTCTTTTTCTTTCTCCATTCCATAATAACCCTGTCCCTTTTTTTTTCTTTCTCTTTAAAAATTTTTTTTAGTTTAATTTTTTAAATTTGCATATATGTGTATATTTATATTTATATTACATTAGTCCATTATTGTGTAGCCAGGGCTTTTCCATTTCACTAACATTTGTTAATCATCCTGATCTTTTGTGCTCTTCAACTCCCCACCTTCTTCCCCCTCCTCCTCTCTCGCTCCATGGTTCAGTCCCATTAGTTGTTTTCATTCTTTCTTGTATCCATCATATAAGTGAGACCATCCTGCACTTCTCTTTTTCTTTTTGACTTATTTCTGCTAATATGAGTCTTTCTAGTTCCATCCAGGTTGCTGTGAATGACATGTGTTTGTCCTTCTTGATTGATGCATAGTATTCCATCATGTATATATACCACATTTTTTTTAGCCAATCATCTGTTTTGGGGCACTTGGTTTGTTTCCAAATCTTGGCAATTATAAACAGAGCTGCAATGAACAAGCACATACAGGTGTCCTTTTGAATTAATGTTTTCATGTCCTCTGGGTAGATTCCTAGTAGTGGGATTGCTGGGTCGAATGGTAAGTCCACTTTCAATTGTTTGAGGGTCCTCCACACAGTCTTCCACAGTGGCTGGACCAGTTTGCACTCCCACCAGCAGTGAAGAGAGTTTCTTTTTATCCACATCCGTGCCAACATTTGTTGTCTGTTTTATTTATATGGGGTATTCTTACTGGTGTAAGATGGTATCTCAGTGTGGTTTTAATTTGCATTTCCCTGATTGTTAGTGATGTGGAACATTTTTTCATATGCCTACTAGCCATTTGTATCTACTCTTTGGTGAAGTGTCTTTTTAGTTCTTCTCTCCATTTTTTGAGTGGGTTTTTTCCTTTGTAGGAGCCCTTTGTGGATCTTTTTTATCAGACCCTTGTCACTTGTCTGGAGGGCAAAAATTTTCTCCCAGTTGGTTGGGTTTCTTTTTGTTTTGTTTATTGTCTCTTGTTGAACAGAAACTTTTTAGTTTTATATAGTCCCAGATGTTTATGTTTTCCTTCATTTTTTTTTTTGCTGGCCATAGTTGTTTCCCCAAATGGATTTCTGAGGTCAAATTCATAAAGAGTTTTGCCCAGGTTTTCTTCTATGTATTTTATGGTTGCTGGTTTCACTTCCAGGTCCTCTATCCATTTTGAGTTAATTTTTGTACAGGGTGTGAAGGTGTTGTCGTAGTCCATTTTTTAACATGTTTTGATCCTGGTTTCCCAGCACCATTTACTGAAGAGGCTATCCTTGTTCCAGGATATGGTTTTTGCCCCTTTGTCAAAGATTAGTTGACCATATATGTGTGGTTTTATTTCTGGGTATTCGATTCTGATCCATTGGTCTGTTTGTTTTTGTACCAGTACCATACTGTTTTAAGTATTATGGCTTTGTAGTATAGTTTGAAGTCTGGAATAGTAATACCCCCGTTCTCTCTTCTGTTTGTCAAAAGGGTTTTGGCTATTCGGGGTCTTTTGGTGTTCCATATGAATTTCAGTAATTTTTGTTCTAACTCTTTAAAATATGTCATTGGGATCTTTATTGGAATTACATTGAATCTGTAGATTGCCTTTGGTAGTATGGCCATTTTGATAATGTTGATTTAGAATTATCTTCCTGGATGTTTTATATATATATCTATGTTACTATCTGTCTATTAATCAACCTGGGGATATCTATATATAGCTTAGATATATATGACTAACTGGAGGGCTCATATATGTTTATTTGTACCATTATTCATCATCTTTGAATAATGAGAGTGTTTCATGTAGGTACTCTTATCATTTGAAACATGGCAGTCTTCAGTATGATGAAAGTATTGGTTTCTTAGGTTTCAATGAAAAACTTCCTTTAATTCAGGTATCTTGGAATAGAGTGTTTCATTTGTTATGTTCACCAATGAAATGGTGGACTAGAGTGGGCCTGATAGAAGGCACCCAGCTGGGCCAGCACTACTATTGACAAGTGACAACTTTTGTGCCTCCTGAGATAGCAACAGGTAAATTTTATGCATTCTTAAAACCTTTACGAAATCTCAGGAGTTCAGAGTCCTTCCTTTCTTTACTTCCTTTCTTCTGTTCCCTCCCTTCCCCTTTTCCTTTGAAAATGTGACTCTGTACAGTTTTTCTGCTATTAAATACCGGAAGCTACAACATCAAATTTCATTCAGGATGTCAAAAGCTGCTTCATTTGAATTCATTTGAATTCAGAGATACTGCCAAATGTTATCTCTAGCTCAGTGCAAAGTACGTCCAAGTGGGACTGTCTCATCCATTTTGGGGAGGGTATAATCACATATAGTGTTTGTTGTAAGTGGGTAATTTCTTTGTTCACAGATAATTCACCAGAACAGATACTCACCACCTGGGTAGCTCTACTGACAGAGTTTTATTATGACAACTAATTATTCAGGGTGTTCTGTATATTTGGCTCATTATGAGGCAAATATTGGAGACCAGGCAACATCAACATACAGAATGCATATTTTAAGCAAACTGTTGTAGGAATAACTGGTCATGTCCAGATTTATGATTCTGAGTAGGCTCAACTATGCCAAAACAACAAGATTTGGAAATGATCATTTATATGATGTGTATGTGGTATATTTATACTGATCCTCATAACAAACAACTGAAAGATATAGCTAATTGGATTATTAAGCTAATGTGTATACAATCTTACTAGGAAAAAATGTCTGTAAGGTTAATTTTTATTACGTTAGTAGTAAGAGATTTGCAGTGGGTTTCAGCTGTCTTCCTCCTTAATCCAAATACTCCATTTTAAATCAGGGAAATGCAACTGAAAACCACAATGAGATACCATCTTACACCAGTAAGAATGGCCCACATCAAAGAAACAGTAACAAGTGGATGTGCAGAAAAAGGGATGCTTTTACACTGTTGGTGGGAATGTAAACTAGTCCAGCCACTATGGAAAGCTATGTGGAGAACTGTTAAATTACTAAAAATGAAACTACCAGCTATCCCACTTCTAGGAATCTACCCAAAGGTTACAAAATCTCTAATCCAAAAATACACTTGTACCTGGATGTTTATGGCAGCACTATTTACAATAGTCAGGATATGGAAGCTACCTAAATGCCAAAAAAAATAGATGAATGGTACAGAAAGCTATGGTATATGTACACAATGGAATAACATTCATCAATCAAAAAAGACAAATTTATGTCATTTGAAGCAATATGGATGGAGCTAGAAGGAATCATGCTGACAGAAGTAAGCCAGAATGAAAAAAGAGAAACATTGGGTGGTCTCACTTTTATAAGGGACAAAGGGAAAACAACCAAACAAACAAGAAAAATTTAAAACTAATTTTTAGCAAAATTGAAACATAGAGCATGAGAGGGAGAGAGGGAAAATCAGGGGTGGGACATAAGCAAAGGTTCATGGGTGGTAAGGTGGTGAGAGAACCCTGGGGAAGATAATGATGTAAAATAAAATAATAAAAAAATACTCCACTTTAAGCTGAAAAGCATGTATAGCCACAGTGATCTACCTGGTTTTCTTGCTATGCAGGAGGCGGAGTTTTGCTTTGAGAAAAGTTGCTGGTTGTTACCTATCGTTTTAGTATATCTCCTCTCCACATGCATTTTTTTATCCAGAAAAATCTCCCTCTCTCCTCTTAGTTATGTCTCACTTTTTAGGAGATTTTTGATTAAATTTTACCTTGCCCCCATATCTTTTATATTGCCCCAGGTCAATAAACTCATACCATATTTCTTTTATTCCAGAATTCCTTTAGTATATTGGATGGGCATGTGTGCTTATAATGCTATTGATTTAATTTTCAAACATGGATATGCATATTCCAAATTTATCTCTTCTGTTTGTATTTTCCCAAGGCACATATTCCACAGAAATGTGCAGATTATCATAACTGTTGCTAGAAGGATTGATTTAATGATGAGTTCAGCATTACTTCTCTGGTTTCAAGATTCCTATATGGTGGCATTTTCCTGGATAACTGGCCAATGAACCACAGAAGCTGTTTTTCAATGTGATGATTATTTGGGATAGACATATCTCCTTAATAATTCATTTTGTAGTCATGGTCTCTTACATGTGTATTTCCCTTCCTCCTGGGTGGCAAAGGTCAGAGGGCCCAGATGCTCACGGAGTGAGAGTGTTCTCTTTGCAAGATTCCCATCGTTGTCTGGAATAATAAGTGAAACACACATAGGATGTGTGGTGTCTAATTAATACGAAATGCAGTCTAAAGTTGAGTTGCCTCTGGAAATATATGCCTGGGTCTAACATGGGTTCCAGAGAGAGAAAACAATGACATTTTGATCCAGATGGTTACTGTTAGTGTTTGATGATTCACTAAAACTCCTTGTCCGCGTTTCAGCAGAGAATAGTTGCTCCCGGTAGACCAAGAGTTCCTTGCAGGCCCTGAAATGCAATTGACTTCCCAGCGAATGCCCCGGTGGGAGCTGCCCAGAGTATCTGAGGGCAGGCTAAGGACGCTTGTGAGTTACAGCCTGTCAGTTTCAGTCTTCACATTTGTTACTCCTAGTTCCCAAGTGGCAGGTATAGCCTCTGTCCTGCTGACCGCACTGTCTCCTGGACATAAGACATATGGCTTCAGGTTCCCAGTCAATCAAGCCAAAGCATTGGAAATTTTGGTTCTTTCCTGCACATTTTTGGGGGATGCCACAGAATTTCAGTGATGAAACCCACACATTCACCATCTACACATCTTCAAGTTTAAAAAGTTTAAAAAGTTTAAAACTTTTTAAAAGTTTAAAACTTTTTAAAAGTTTAAAACTTTTTAAAAGTTTAAAAAGTTCACTGGCACCTGTTGCTTTTTATCCAGCATCTTCCACACCTGACAGGGACCATCCCTGACTGCTCAAGTGTTTACTGCCATTGAAACGTTATTGTTGAGCAACACATTGTTGTCATCATTCAATCCATGCAATGATAAAGTTGCTTTAAACTACACTCTTCACTTTCAAGCAGGAGCAGATTAAACACAGCAATGATGTAAGTCCCATGGTAGTGAAAACTGGGAAAAAACCTACCCCATGTCAACCTTCACATGAAGAATGGGGCATGAATTATTATATGATAATGTTAAATAAATATTTTTATTTGGTGGAGTCAAGTTTGTTTAAGTTGGAAAAAAAGATGTTTCTTTTAAGATGAATGTATTTATGTTCTGGAATTAGTACTTCAGCAAACATTTGGGGATCAGGTCCAAGTGGTGGCTTGTTAAAGATTCCAATTACTGGTGATATTGTCAGGCTTATACTGTGTGGTTGAAGCCACATCCAGGCAAAAACATGAGATTGTTTTCAGGACTGCTAGATGTTAAGCTTATAATTAAGCGTGTAAGTCTTTTATCTTTCTGCTTTTGCATCTTATTTCAATTTTGTTTCAAAAAACTTTTAAGTTTTTGCTAAATGTTGAGTCAGCCACAAAAAGTTATTTCCCATGACCCACTCACCTAAAGCTGAGATGAAATAAGAAAAAAAAAACAAAAAACGCATACACATGTACACACATACACACACGCTATGGTCTAAATATTAGCAAGATTGTGGGAAAATTTAAGAAGCTCTGAATCTGCTTCTGTGTAAAATTAAAATAACTTCTAATTTCTGGTAATTAAATTAAGACCCAGGATCAGTGGGATCATTGAAGCTTTAATTGTTGCTTTCTTAGAGGAGGGATTTTATTTATTTAAAAAAAAGTCCCAAAGACACATGTCCAAGATGGTGTCCTTTGCCCCTCCAAAACTGAGGCAGGCACTGCAAAATTCAGTCTTTCTCTGGCATCTTCTCTTTGCTTCTTCTCCAGTGTTCCATGCTGCTCCGCTTCTCCAAGGCTCTTCAGATTTCTTTCACAATTGCTGATGCATAAATCAACTTTCCAAATCCCTGGCCATCTTCAGGTACCAGCTCACTATGCTGCCTCGCTGAGGTGCCAAACTTTCCACACTAGCTACTTTTCTGCCGGTCACCATGGCTCCTTGCCACCTCTAAGGGCAAGGGGCCTTCCCCTGGCCAGGCTACGTGGGCTTTTCTCTCAGTTCGTCATTCTCCTCTCCTTCCTTTTCCTTTCCTCTCCTATCCTTATTCCTTCCTTTTATCTGCCTTTTGGCACTTCTTGCTTCTTCTCATGCATCTTTCTCTCAGACCCCACCTACCAAGGTATTTTGGCTTCAATAGAATTTTCAACTGTGTCACTACCTTATGTTACATCTATGAAGCTCCTGTCTACTTCCTCCTTTATTGCATCCATATTTCTGCCAGTTATTTGATCCATGGATGTATGTGGAGGGCATATTTGTGTGAGAGTATCAGAACTCCTCTGTGTGAATGGAAATACTCTTTTTAGATTTGATACTACTTACTTTACATATTTCAATGTCCCTTTATTTGAAGTGTGACCATATAACATTCTTCTCTCTGGTTGTACCAGTGAATCTAACTGACAAGCTAATAGGAAAAGGAGTGATAGGTTGCCCTACCTTTTTCTATGTTATCACTTTCGTCACAAGCAGCAATGCAAGTTTGGAAGTGGGTCCTTGCTCACTTATGTCTCTGAGAAGGTCCTGACTTCATTCTCCTTTGAAGCAAGTTCACTTGGCCTCTTCTAACTCCATTGCAGATGTAATAGGTTTACCTTGGATGGATTTTGATTCTTGCTTGAATGCCTGTGCATCATGGATCTACCACTCTACATGAATGGGACAGCAGTGTCCTAACTCTCTATAGGAGACACACATTGTATGTATTTCTTCTGTGCGTATGTGTGTTCCCCTGTCCTGATGCAACACAGATTAAAAGATAAAATTCTTAAGAGTTTTGAGCCTGTTCCAGAGCCTGAAATAAGCACAGGTCCCTGGTGACTGTGGCACCTGTGTGATTGCAGAGAGCACCTGGCCTGGGTGTTGGCCCTGAGACTGTGTGGCAGACTGAAATCCAGCCCTGAGCTCTGTTCAGGAATGTGCTTCCCATGATGTTTTCCCCAGCAGGGACTCAAAGTAGAAGGCTGCAAAGACTGGCCTGTTCATGACACACACATGAGACTCTTGGCAGCTGAGTGTGCTTTAAGGTCTTAAGACCTTGCTTAAGACCTTGCCAAGCTTTCCTCACACTTCTCAGAGGTCTAAGTCTTTTTCCCCCAGGTTTCCTCTCTTTCATTTAGAATTGCCTAATTTGGTCCCAGTGTCACCTGGTTGGGAGACAGAGAACATGGGTAGATGCAACCACTCAACTAACAAGTCTACATCAGTGTGTCACAGGAGGGGAATACTATGGCAGAGATGACCAAGCACTTTAAAAATGGAAAATTTGAAAAATTATAGCTGCCGAAATCTTCCCATAGAGCTCTTGGCCATTCACTCAGGAACTCCCTCCACTCTCTGTCCTGGTTCTGAGGCTGTTAATTAAGGTTAAAACTGAACATAGCCAACTGGGGATTCATTGAACATTTTAAGAAAGGAAAGTCTTTACATCTGAAAAATATTACAAGAAATTGTTTGTATATACCAGTAAGAATGAAGAGTATATGCTCAGCATTAACTTTTGAGGATGTTGAGTCAAGATACAAGAATTAAATATGAATGACAAGAATTATTAATTTGGAATCACCCTCTAGAGATTCAGTATTTAGCATCTAGCAGAACTCTCAGGAGATAGGGCAAAGTTATTTCCTCGGTAACTGTCAGTGGCCTAGAATAGATAGTGGTTCCTTCTCAGTGACGTAGAAATGCCTGAATTGGCCTGAAAAACAGCAGAGGGATGAATAACGAGGCAGGGCAAAGTGAAGATGCTGGCACAGCATTTGTGTGATTCCAGAGAACTGATCACAGATATGTTCCACCAGAGGGTCCAGAGGATACATTTCACTAAGGTCATGGTAATGTGCAGGTATGAAGGGTATAGCACCATCCAGGAGGTTGTGGTGGGGCTCTTCTGTCACTAGAACTGAAGACTGGTCACAGAATTGGGCTTGTTGTTATTCATAGGGTGGATTTGAAAAGGGTGGTGGAATAGTACTTAGCGTCTAGCAGTTGAGAGGCTACAGTTATCATGACTGAGATACAAGGGGGTAACCATGGGAACTTGATAGGTCAGAAGCTGTGAAATGCTTGAAAGAGAATAATATCCCAAGGAGCATAGAGTTTGAAATACTGCCTTACAAATAGAATTTAAAAAGAAGACAGTCAAGTAGGAACAAAAGATGGAGAGTAGCCATCTCCATGAAAGGACATGAACCACTGCTCACGTGTTTAGACCTGAATGGTGCAAGGACTTTGTAACGTCATGGAGAACATTTTCCCTGGCCCTTCCAGTTTTCCCCCAGATGTGTAGCTAGTCACGTGCTCACATGATTCTATCACAGCACTATGGGGACTGAACCGCGACATTTCAAGTCCATTTGATACAGATTCTGAGGTTATACTTCCTGACCTGACCATCATTATTCTCTCCCCAGTCTTCCCCAGAATCAGTAAGAATAAAACATAGGAAACAAATCATAAATCCAGTCACAGTTCTTGACTCAACTGTGGTGTTACTTCTTGCTCAGATTAATAATACCTTGAATACATGTTATGTTACCAATGTAGAGATATACGTTCTTTTCTCTTTCAATTAAAGGGAACCAGGAAGGCTCTGAATACACATGAAACAAAGAGTAATAGGCACCGGCAGCTTTGCCTCAGGGTTATTTTAACTCTCCTGTCCTCTGTTACAACATCCTCTGAAAAGATGTGGACAACATGAATATCCCACTGAAACCACCCACTGTACATGGCATCACTCTGATTGGACCGAAAGAGTCAGAGGTGTCGGGTGAGTTATATGTTAGTAAGACACATATACTCCAAAAGGAGAAAGAAAAATTCTGTGAAGGTTCATCAGTGGAAGGTTCCACTGGTGGAACTGACAGGAGTCCAGTGATGAAGAGCATCCTTGAACATCCTCTCTAAGATGAAAGACAACTTGCTGCATCTTTCATCCCCATGACAAAGAAGCCTTCTACAGTGCCTGGCATACTCAGTGGGATTCTGGAGCCCTGGCAGTAGGCAATGTGGAGGTGTCCAGCTCTGTGTAGATACCAGAACAGGAAAAAGAACCACAGTGACCCCAGGCTGCAGAGCAACGAGCTGGCCACAGCCTATATGAGTTGGTAGATCTGGCACTCTCAGAAGTGAAACTAATGAGAAGACCTGTGCTGTGGACCTTGATGGCAAGTTCCAGTGTAAGAATCACTACACCGATTCTGAATTAAGACTGAGTTATCCGTAGCAAATAATGATATGCTCTTTGGCAAATGGTTCTTGATCTTACTGGGTCCTGGTAGAGATGGGATGTTAGTACATGGACACAGAGTGGCCAGACATTGGTAACTTTATCCATAATCTAGATTCTGTCAGAATACACTAAGCAGCAAAATCGGAGGAGTCCAACGTCAGCCAGCCCACTGTAAAATGGAAATGATGCCTCTAGATGAAAAATAAGCTGGCTCTGGGCTCATGAACAGGCCTGTTGTCACCTGGTGGCAGTGCTTCACACCTTGATTTCCCCCCTAGTCATGTGGGGGGACCTGTATTACCACCTCCTCCTGGCTGTCATACTCCCAGGTAGTGCTTTGTAAGCAGCACACCAGATTGAAGGAGAGGTGGTTCAAGGTGAGAATATCTGTGATTCTTAGTAGTAACCAGGCATCTTGACTTCTGGCCAGTGACCTAGAAGATAAAGAATTAGAGATCAGGCCTGGGATGTAGGTGGGCATATAGAAGTGAGCCCACTGAAACCTGAAAGTATGTCACTTATTATTGGCTACAGGAAACCATGCGCCATGATAGACCTATCAAACACCTCAACTAGTTGACATTAGATTTTCCCCTCCGCTACTCCAGAGATGACCTAACAGGCTTAAGAGGAATTTGACCTTAGTGCCATAGACAGTTTCTAAACAGGCCTTCCTCTTACAGTGGCTTCCTTGGGGTGTCACTGTGTCAGTAATAGAGAAAAATATTTAGTCTCCAGTATTCCTTCAGACCAATTGGACACTTGGTAGAACGGACCATATTGGACCCCTTCCACTCTAGAAAAGGCAATAAATTCATTTTTCCAGATAAAAATACCTATTTAAGGAAGGATTTGCTTCTCTTGACAGCAAAACCTCAGCCATCATCGCTATCTGATACCTTATTTCCATGTAGGCAGGGAGTAGCATTCATGTAGTCCCCAACTAGCAGACATGCTAAAGGAGGTTGGGAGTGGACCATGACTATGGAACCTACTAGAGTTATCACTTACCTTATTACCCAGAGTCAACCAGGCTCCTAGAATATTGGAGTGTCCTTACTGAAGCGCCACTTGAGAAAAGACTTGGAGATGATCCGGGAATATCATCAAGGAGCCATGTATTTATGAAATCAGATACATCAGCAGTGTCCTGTATCCACAAGAGGAAGTGACCCCTGAGTCCAATATTCAACAATCTTAGGCACAGGTCATTATAGGAAAGGGATATAGGGCAGAAAATAAATTCCAAGTTGAAAATGGCCAACACTATCATAAGTAAACAGAACTTTTTATTTCCTGGTCATGATAACCCTTTGGCGACAGACCATGTAGGCTCTGTAAAGAAGCAGCTGTGCGGATAATAACCTTTGGCCATGATGCAAGCAATTAATTATAGCACCATCCCATACAAAGCTCCATGGAGCTATGTTGTCTTTTGCATATTAGCTGTTTCAAAATTATGGTAATATTCCAATATGCCAGCCTCAAATACAAATTCACAAATCACTGCTTTCTCACCCCCCCCAAGCTCAAACTCAATTACAAGGAAAGTATTTGATCGAATTCCAGATGAAAGAGTGTAGTTTTTGTGGCTGTATGGCTCTTTAGAGCTAGCACTCAACTCAAGTAATTCCTACCCAAAGAAGCATGAGAACTCATGAAGTTTCAGTGTGTGTACACACACACACACACACACACACACACACATAATATTCATGAAAACTTGTGGTGTCTGGCATGATGATAACCATCCTATACTAACATGGAAGAGTTAAACTTCAGACTCTGCTTGAATGGCTTGATTCTGAACTCAAGAAGTTTTATTCTATAATTCATGCATTATAGAACTCATTCCAGTCACTGTGCTTTTACTTCTTGATCCAGCATTTGCCTAAGCTTACACAGTCTAGGGCTACCTGCACCAGGCACTGTCAGGAAGACCCTCTCCTACTTGAATGAGCACATAAGTCCAGTTGCTAAGCATGGTTATTTTCATTCATCAGGCTCAGCGTGAGGCCTGGGATTCTACATTTTCGGTGAGGGCCCAGGTGTTACTCTGTATCTAAACTTTGAACACTGAGACCATAGGTCTCTCATGTATTCCCTTCAACCCACTGTTCTCTCTTCTCCTTAGTAACTGCAGTGCTCTCCTTGTAACCCTGTCTTCTTGTTGGGATCAAGGATAAGTCCTGATTGGAATTCAATTATGATGACTCTATTTTCTTTGCCAGTAATAGTTGGAGGCATTCTGACTAGTGAGATATCTGGGAACATGTACCAGAGAACTTCCAGGAGAGAGCTTCTGCCATTTAACAAGGAGGCACCATGGGAGGAGATTTTGTCTTGGCTTTTTTTTTTTTTTTTAAGATATAACTTTTTAAAATTATTTATTATATTATTTATTTTATTTTATATTGTTATCTACCCTGGGGTTCTCCTACCACCTTGTCACTTGTGAACCATCTTAGTCTTTGGTGCCCATCCCACCCCTAACCTCCCCCCTCCCCATCTTGGCTTTTGAATGAATACTCTCATTTCTGGGTCTGGTGATAGTATCTTGTCACTTGCCTATGGATAAGGCCAGAACTGGGAGTTCAGAAGCAAGACCGTGGGAGAAAAATCAAGCAGGGTGATGTCTTTGGACTTCTTACTCAAGACAAGAACAGTTTATCACAATTTAAGGCATTAAAAGTTACCTTGATGACAGGAAAAAGTTTAGAGATCATTTTAGTTCATCTCTTTATTATATATGCTGTTTAAATTCTTGGGTGTATGTTGATGGTTCCAAAGTGACTCTATAGGATTGCTGTGACTTCTAGAAAGGATCTGGCATGCTTTCCATGTTCCATGACTATGTGCTACCAGTGTTAGGGGGAACTCACACATAAGCCAACCTTTTCTGTTTTCATGTCCTCTCCATTGTTCAAACATGAATCGCCTTGGTTAAGCAAAACCAAGGACACCTTTACCCTAGTGCTGGTCTCTGGTGGCAGAGTCAATATGTATTTCTTGTTCATTGTAGTCCTTGAAGGTCTACTAAGGATTCAGGAATTTCCACAGCCCACCAAAAAGTTTCCCCCTTTCTGGCTAAACATCATCAGACATTTGGCATGTTTCTTCTATGGCATGATTCTGAGATCATCTTCTCTCCCACCTTCTTTTTCAAGAGGTCTTCATTTCAGAATACAGATGCTTAATAGTATTTTCCCTTCAAATTAAAACTGATTTTAAAGACAAAATACATTGTTGCTTATATGCAGTTTTATAGTTGACTGACTTACACTGTCCCTATTCTATCTGCATGTCCACTATCTTCTCAGTTTTCTGGTGACTGACTGCCATCTAGTACACACTGAGAGCCAAGGTCATAGATAGTTCAAGTGTTTTTTTGTTTATTTGTTTTGCCCTGTATTGTTCCTCAGTATAAGTAGTAACCCCACCTCTCTCTTTGAGAAGTGTCTATTTTTATAACAAATTCTAAGATCAGTGATACACTAGTCAGAGATGTTTACACTTTTGAGTGCTCCACCCAAAGACCACTTACTTATAATCATGAACCTAACATTCTCTTTCAAAGCACGTGTCATGTACAGAGGAAATAATGCAGATCACCAGCTCAAACATCCTCCATACTCTTTGTACCTTATGAAGTTGAGGTTCTAACCTTCATTATGATTAGTTCACTCCTTAATAAATTTAACCACTTGTGGTTTGCTCCTACTTTTCTCAGTATCTAATTAAAGGGATGCTGGTGGAGTCTAATAGCTGCTTATTTAACACACTGCCCTTGCCCCATGTAAGGCATGTCAGGATGAACGTGGGGACACTCATTACTTGTTCTATTCAGCAGCAAATGGTCACAGCAGGAGAAGAAAAAACATAAAAAGAACAACCCACTGATGACTCATAAAGGACATTAGTCTGAAAGAAAAAAATCTCTGTTAGTGTTAATTGCTAAATAAACCATGAGCCGCAGAGCCAGGCCCATCTCTTCTGGCGTAGGCTCCCATGGGATATGCTTGGGAAGTTTTCCAGGTGGCGCTGACGTCGGCATCGGGACTCTGAGTTCCGGAAAGCTTTCCAGAAGACTGGAACTGTCCACTTCTTGGAAGTCAAAGATGCCAAGTTGAGCAACACCAGCGATTCAGTCCTCCATGTGGGCAGGCTTTCTCAGCTACCACCTTTGACTTCTATTGAACAAATCAGAACTATGTCAGTCTTCTATACTTGCAAGGGAGAGGATGCTGTGAATCCAATAAATGTCCAGTTGGTTGGAAGTGAGAGGCCATTAAGTTTGTCTGTTTTACAGTAGTCAAAATGGTACGATGGGACAGGGTATTTCCCCATGAAGGAGGCAGCAGACTAGAAAGAGATTCTGAAAACCAAACCTCACTAGTTACTAGAACACATCCTGAGTCTATTCCCTGCAATGAGAGCTCCCATGTCCATTTGGATTCTGTACGGTTAACCAGAAATTGTCAGCAAAACAAAACTGACAAGTTACTTTCTTATAGTTAAAATTTGCTTTTATTTACACAGTGGAATAGTATCTGCAATTAAAATCGACAAATATGAGGCATTTGTGATAACATGGGTAGACCTGGAGGGAATCATATTAGCAGAAATAAGTCAGAAAGAAAGTCAGAAACCATATGATCTCACCTATAGATGCGATATAAGAATTACAAACAAAAGGCCAGGAAAAACTGAAAATAAGCTGACAGTGGAGCTGGGGCAGGCTGCCAGGGAAGGGGTGGGAGGGAATAAATTGAGGAAAGCACAGGAAGATCAGGAAGATGAAGAGGAAAGCTCTTGGGAGATGGGGTGTAGGGAGAACCTCAGGAAATGCAACAATGTAATATATGTATACACACATACATGGAATATATATTACATGCATACGTAATACCTGCACAAGTGATATACACATACACTTATATGTGGCACATATGTGATGTATACATACACATGCAATATACGTTTATGCATGTGTAAGATGCGATATACCTATATTATATATGCTATATTAATATGTATGTGTGCTATACATGTGTGTGATGTATACATGCATGCATGTGTAATATATGCATGTCTGTGTATTATATATTATAATATATTGCATGTTTATGTGATATATACTCATATGTATGAACATGTAAACAAAATGATTAATTAAAAGTAAAATTTAAAAAATTGCTTTTAAAAATAGGACTGCACTAAGTCTTGTTTCATTTTTGACAGAAGAATAAATCAGATGTCTTTTACTTTTCTAATTTGCAGAAGTGTATACATTACATAATAAAACTTTCAGATCTCCCCTCAGGGACTGACTCTGGTTTCCATGCCCCCACCGAGCTAGCTGCTGGGCGAGTCCCGGACGGGCCTCTGTCTGATGTCTAGGAGCAGTGGTGTGGCACTTGCACATCTTCCTGGTGTGGGTGAGTTCACCCGTCTCTGGAGTTAGACTCTGGTGCTGTCAAGTGGGGCAGCTGCTGCTGCTATACTGAGTGGACAGATGAGACGCACAGACTGTCAGGATCCAGTGCATGCACACACTCCAAGGTCTGCAAACAGCCTGGCAAATTGGGGGGAGCTTTTGATAATATTTTACCTGATTTGTTCTAAAAATGACTTAGTGGAAGATGCATGCTGTTCATGTCTAGGGCTTGGGAAAGACCTGCCCATCCAGCTTCCCATAGGGGACACACATGATGATGTTCTGTTTTTCTGTTGTTTGCTTCCTTCAGGAGGGCAAACTCCAGGCACTGGGCTGCCTCAGAGTCAGTCCCAGGACTCCCAGGCAGGAGGGAGGTGCCCTTGCCATGGGCAGAGCCTGGCACTTGTGTTCTGGGGTAGGAATTAAAGCCAGGGCCTTGGAGACAAGATTTGATTTAGCAAAAAGAGTTTGAAATCACAGTGTTCGCTCCTTCTGCTCTCAACAACACCACATTACTTAACCTCTTGGAGCCATCATCTTTGCATCTGACAGATGCTGGTGATGGAATCTGCTTCTAAAATGGCTGTGTGGATTAATTGAATCATATATGTAAAGCTCTCGGATCTGGCCTAGCTCAGCATTGAATAAGTGGCAATTCTCTCAGCCCTCAAGGAAGGGCAA
Source organism: Uropsilus gracilis (assembly GCA_004024945.1). Taxonomy (NCBI): domain Eukaryota; kingdom Metazoa; phylum Chordata; class Mammalia; order Eulipotyphla; family Talpidae; genus Uropsilus; species Uropsilus gracilis. Next base: position 88,793 of record PVHY01000975.1, on the reverse strand, counting down.
CAGAGACTCATGAGTTGTGAGTGAATTAATCTGAAAATTCAAGTTGATAGAATCTGGACTCTCTTGCCTTGGATACTGCCAGAGCCAGCTGTATCATTTGCAAGCTCTGTGCAGAAAGGAAATGTAAGAACTCTTGTTCAGGATTTATTTTGGATTTCATGACAGCTACGGCAGAATTAAACCAAGAGCAGTGCCCTTCTGCCTGGGGCCTGCTGCAGCTTCCTGGCGACATGCCCTTGAGGTGGCCTTGGCTATTCAATTACTACCTGACTGTCCTTCCTGTAGCCATTCTTGTTCCTCTGTAATCCATTCATCCCACGGCAGATTGAGTACAATTTTCAGTTCATGAAGTGATCCTGTTACTGCCTGTTTTACTTGCCAGCTGAGAGACAGTGGAACGTTGGGAAGAATTCACATGGCACAGTGGATATGTTGTGGAACTGGAGATTCCTATCTTTGTTTGCACTTTGAGTTCTATCTGTGATCTTGGGCCGGTCAGGCTCAGTTGACCAGGCTGTAAAATGGGTATGATAATAAATACCTGTACAAACTGTTTTGAGCATTATATGAAATAGCCATTGAAAGCACTTGGACTACTGCTTATAAGGCAATCATCTCCCAGGGTGGGTAGCTCTGTCCTCAACCAGTTGCCATATCACTGCACCTCTCTAAGCTATTGTTTTCTCATTTCCCCAAAATCTGTTTTCTAGGATCTACTGTAGATTCTAGAACCTACTGTCATTTCAAACCCATTCTTTCTAGACACCACTTGATAGCTAGTATTGCTATTAGGTCAAGTGGGACAATGCTTGGAAGAGGACCTCACCCATCTCACCCCTAACTTCATCTGACCTCACCCAGCCCTGGTAGCTCATTTCCTTCAGCTTTGTTCTTTCATACCCACCAAGCCCAGTAGTTTTTTGTTTTGTTTTCCCATTCCCACAGGTTTTTAAGAACTCCTTATCAATGCCGTGTTCTCTGTATAGAATGTTTTTTTTTTCAAAGGCTTTATCTGGTCTCGGCTCACATCTTTCTTAGACAAGTCTCCCACATATTGCTGATCCAAGTTACCTCCCTCTGTTATTATTTACACCATGCTCTAATTGCTAGCACCCTTAAGAATTGAACTTACATATTTATATTTAATTATATATTTGTTTCATGTCTACTTCCCAGGAGGGTTGAGGGCCATATGTGATATGTTCAATACTTTCTAGCTAGTGCTCAGCAAAGTGCCTGGCTCATAAGAAGCAAGAGATCAGTTTTTATTGAATACACAGATGAAGAAAGAATATCAGAAACTTAGAAAGAAGATCATTTGGATAAAGTTGCCAAGAAGTAGGAGTTGGGATGAACATAAACTCTAGGGAAGCCTAATTAGTCATATTAATGCTGTAAAATGATTGTTTAAATACTTGATTTGGGTGATAGTAAAGCACTTATTGCTTTTTTGTTTTCAAGTCCTTGATGTATATTAGGCATTCTACTAAGTGTGTTACACAAGTTTATCTTGCTCAATTTTTACAAAACGTGTCCCTGCCCTAAAAATTGGATGTTGTCATTGTATACTACTTGCAATACTTAAATGTGGAGGAACTGACCTTTTAACTTGCTCGCTTCCCTTCTGCAACAAGCCCCAAAGTTCTTGTTTATTGATGTGTACACATTTTGCTTCATTTTCAATGCTGTTACACCCTTGCTAGAAGTGTACTGACCTGCTGAAATCAACTTTATTAAAATAGAGTTTAATAACACAACTGACCCAATTTGTGTACAACTTGATGAACCCTTGAGTGTGCAAAAGTGTGAATGTGGGAGACATTTCTGTCACCACTGAAAGTTGCTTCTTGTGTGTGTTGTTTATCCTGTTGTCTCATCCTGGCCTCCAGCCATCACTCATCTGCTGACTGTCTCTCAAGATTTCCTTCCTGAATGCAGGGTGGGCTAGATGATAGTATGAATCCTGTGTCAGAAGTCACTCCCTGAGAAAGTGGCTTTGGATCTGTCAGTGTTGTGATTCATAGCTCATCCCTTGCTTCCACCCAGTAGAACCCATTACGTTGCATGCCACATTTCCTTCTCTGTTTGATATTCAAGTCTTTGGACTGAATTTGTGCCAAATATAAGTGTATTTGAAAGTGGACCCAAACAAAGCCCTTAATGAAGTCATTTAAGGTGAACCTTTCAATGAGAACATTTAGCACTTATTTTTTTCATCCCTATTTGATTTTTTTAATGAAAACTTTTCTTTGCTATTATTAAAAGATATAACTTCTTTAAAGCCATAAAAGACAATATCAAAAATTAATTACTTAAATACCTTGGAAAGTCCATTTTCTTTTATAAAAATCTCTTTCACTTCTTTGTTCAACTAAATAAAGGTGAGTCATAGTAATATTTTTTTTTTTACTTAGTCAGTATTAGCTGAAAGCTTTAATTTCAGCTGGACAGAATTTTCAGTTCTGTATTGTGCTTGACTATCTCTTTAAGCACAAAGAAATCAAATAGTTTAGAGGCTGAAGCTGTGTATCTCCTGAGCAGCTGCAAATGGGAACAGCAGAAGTGAGATGACAGTCTTATCCATAATGCATGCTCTCCCTGATACACCAGACCCTCTGCTATGGAACTTCATTGATTATAAAATCAGTTAAACTATATAGGTGTGTGTGTGTGTGTGTGTGTGTGTGTGTGTGTGTGAGACATATCCATGTGGGAAAAATTATAAATACCACTTGGGCATTTTATATATTTTAAATATGACTATATATATATTTCACATTCATCTCATTTTATCTTGAGTCTCTTATAATTAGAGATCAGCGGAAGTAATTCTACACTGACACTAATGTGTCATACTCTGTGATGACTGAAAGCTAAAAGTGAGAACAAATGAAGTGTTTTTATTGTCTTAACATTTCTGGTTTTCAAAACACCCTACCCTGGATCATTCTTCCCTGATCAAACTGATACAAAACCCTTTAAGATTGTCTGCAAGTTGTAACACCCTGAAGATGAGCAATCTCCGTCCAGACATGTTCCTTCCAGAATGGGACTAAAGACTGGGGCTGGAGGTGCTACTTACTGCACTAGTGAATCACCACTGGCCTCTTGTCCCTGTAGGAATTTGGGACATGGACTGTGGCTAGTTGCTGGCCCTAGGAGGAAAATCAGAGCTCTGAGTCTTAGATGGGAATGTGTGCAGTAAGGCATTCCGCAAAGTGTGATATATTGTTCAAACCTGTGAACGTGTACTTTCTATTAGGAAAAAATTAATACCCAGGGAACTTGGCTGTTCTTTGGAAACTATTGAAGATTTCTTATCTTAAGATGTGGGAGAGGCTATCAATGATAAAGTATTTCAAAGTAAATATAATATGTCTAGAAAGGATAGTTGTGATATTTTATGCATTAAAATATTTACATGATTCCAAGTTTATTTTTTTTAGAGACAGGAAATATCTATGTAAGCCTACACTCATCAGTATTTATTGCTCTGGGCAATTTTTCCCTCTTATAGATCAGTATCAGTATCATGGTGGCACATTCCTGTAAGCAGCAGCCTAGGAAGCTGTGGCCGAACTCGCGGTTTGAGTCCTGGCAGGGGTACATAGCAAGACCTAGTCCCCCCAAAATATCTGGGTGTGGTGGCACACTCCTGTAATCCCAGCTACCCAGGAAGCTGAGGCTGGAGATTGCTCGAGTTTGCGGTACCCCGGGCAACATAAGCCTGTGGTTCCACAGGCAAAAGTAGCGAGACCTAGTCTCAAAAAAAAAAAAAAAAAAAAAAAAAGATCAGTATCATTTTCTATATCAGTTGATATCTGTTTTCTTCTTTGATTTTGACTTGAAGGTGTTAAAAATGAGGATTTCTCTTTTTCACCAATAATTTCCACTTACTTGCTTTTTAAAGAAATGTGTCACAGTGGTTTACATTGTGGCTCGTGTATTTGAAGTATAGGCTCTCCTCCTTCAAGTGTGAGTAGATCAGGAATATATCTGCATCTACCTGAGTGGTGTTGGAGAAAGGTCCGCAAATTGTACTTTTCCAGGAGATTCAGCTGTCTGTTTTTGAAAAGCCTGGAGAAGGCAGTTGTTGTTATTAAGACTGATACTGATTCAAAAAATTCTCTTGTGCCCAAACGCGTATTACTTTTTCTAGGTTTTGAGTGCAATATTTGCAGCTTTTCCTATACTGGACATAAATGCAAATAAGCTTGTATTCAGAGGAACCCCAGTCATCACCATCACCCATGACAGTCTCTTGGTCAGCTCAATAGGAATATATACAAAACAAATTTACTTAGATTTGCAGCTGTGTTAGTTGCAGCGGCTTCCTGGCTTATTGCCTGGGTGGTCAAGATGTGCAGGTTAGATTAGGTGAGAAAATGAGGAGCTTTCCTCTGTGTCTAGAGAATTGTGCTAGATCACCAGTGATGTGGTCTGCTCCCTTCATGATAGACCTTGGTCCAGCCCACCTGCTTGTTCATAGGAAATGGTGATCGGGGGCCAGAAGGGGGAGAGGACCCCAGGCCCCTCACAGCATACCATTCTCCAAGCCAAGTATCCCCTGCTCTGACTTACTCCTCTTATCTCCTCATGGAAGAAGAGTGTGGAGAATCATTTGACATGTCATAACTCCTCCACTTTCAATAATACTCATTCCAGTGAGCGTGTGCTGTTTTGGTTCATCTGTCAGCAGTGATCTTCCTTCAGGAGAGGAGAAACAGGTCTTGAAATGGCTCCACAAAGTCCTACATCTCTGAGTTGAGTTTTCAGCATCCTGAGCATAGTGCTATCAGCCGTCCTTTCCTGCAGGTGTAGACAGGCTGTGATGGTGATGTCTGTCACAGGCTTTTGGTGCTGTAGTAAATCACGGTCCCAGACATCCTTTCTCTATGATATTGACTGTGGTAATCATCTGAAGCTTTCTTGCAGTGGATTTGATCAGGGAAAAAAATAACTGTATCTCAGACCCTGAATATCCTATCATGCTTTTTGAAGTTTACATTGGGGACACCCATAATTCTATTATCCCCTCTTACACCGCAGCCCAGCTGAGCACCTAAATAGATTTATGTGACTGAGCAGCTACTGTCTTAACACAGTTCTGTAACCCTTTCTCCATGCAGCAGATGTGTGTACTTATCAGGACCCTGGAGAGGAACCTGGAGTCCTTTCAGGCAGTAAATTGTTAGATTTAGTCTAACTTACATGGTTACCTGTTAACTTATGAACTATTCAACGATTGTTCTCAGCAAATGTATGCTTCCATGGATCTAACCTGATATGGGGACTCAATTTTGGCTGAAATTTGCTTTAAAGTAGCATTTCATGAAATGTGTAGGTGTTGGGGGTGATGACAGGCAAAAGGAATCCTAGAATCAAAAGACTAGGTTCGGGGAAAGTAATTTAAAACTGTGTTCTTTGTATCAGAACTTCTGCACAGCAGTGTGATATAATCAGATAATTATACAGATTGAACCTTTTCTTTCTCTAAACACCACTAGTCGGAGTCATGAAGCTGATGACAAACTGTGGTTTTATCTGCTCCAGTGTGTCAGAGGCTGTAACTGCATCCTAGTGATTTTACCTTTTTTAGTCTCCAGAAAGAAAACTTCAGCTTTTTATCTTGATTCACACTAAACACACCCAATTATACTGTGGCATGTTTCTCCAACGACCTAACTTTCAAGTACTTTCCAATTAGTAGGGAATCAGAAAATGTTTTCTGGAATTAATGAGGTTCTTCAAGACACATGTTGTCAAATCCATAGCTCTTCATTTCTGTTGCTATTAATACCATCTCTTGGAGATATCTCAGTTATTTGTCAGCTCTATGTGAAGTCACTTCTATAAAGGATTCTGTGTCTCTCAAATGATCATATCTTATATATTTGAACTAGGGAAAATGTTTGCTAAATTGGATAAATATTCTTCTGTCAGAATTAAGTTAAAGTGATCTTTAAAGCTTGCTTTGTAATGGTGAAAAGACATGGAATTCTAAAAATAAGAAATAGAAATTGTACAGAGAGCAAAGAAAGGGAATAATTTTCGGAGTCAAATGTTATTTTATTAGCGCCAAAATATTTCAACCTCTTCTGTTATCTACTTTATCCAATTAATTGAATTCTTATTAATGAAATACTTCTTGATATCTGTAGCTTGCTGTCCAAATTTGGTGAGATTTCCTTAATTTGTGGTTATATAGCTATTCATTACAGATTTATTTTCCTTATTTCCACCGTGAATTCCATTTCTTTTGAATACTTGTCTTATTACCATGGTTTTTTTCCCTAAAGCACAACCTTGAATGAATTTAAAGGAAGAACATGTAGGAAAAAATATTTCTGAGTCTTTTCATGTGTCACAAAACCCTTATTTTCCTACTTTGCCCTCTTCACACTATTTGTTGGAAGGATCTACGGGGAATTTTAGGAGAGTGTTTATCTTGTTTCCCAGAACCATTTTGGGTCTCATCATTCCTATTTAGAAAGTCAAATGACAAATAAGATATTTCTATTTGCTAGTTTTTCATTTTTGAGTAAATGCAAACTCTTTCCCAAATACCTTAGTGCCATTTGTGATTTTGTTGCATATGCATGAAATGCCTTTTTATTTCCTCAGTCCATTTTTCTAAGTATTTAGCATCTTTTCCCAAAGCAATTTGCCCAATGTATAGACTAGAAATGATCTTGAAATATAAACCAGCAAGTGTATGGTATATTAGTTTCACCAGTAAAAGTCCAGTCCTATCTTTCACAACATAAGTAATCCCTATTACCTATTTGACCCCTCCTTCCCTTCTACTAACTACTAATTTGGCTTTATAATCTAAAAGTTCATTTTTGATTTGTTTAAATGGTTTCTCTGTACTTCACATAACTGAAATCATACAGTATTTGTTTTTGCCAGTTTGGTGTATTTCACTGAGCCTGATCCTCTGCAGATCCATCCAAGGTGTTGCAAATGACAATGTTGCATCTTTTTACTAGATAAGTAATATTCCATTGTGTATGGAAATATATATGTGTATATCTATTAGTTGACAATTTGCTTTTAAACTTTAGTCATTGCTTTTTTTGGTTCCATATGGACTTTTATTTTCTTTTTAAGCCAAGTTCCCCAACCTTGTTTGCTTAGGCTTTCCTATTGGTATATACTACTTAGTCTAGCCAGTGTCTCAGATTTTTATGTAAATCTGGACAGTGTTTCTGTGTGTATATATATGTGTGTGTGTTTTTTTGTGTGTATAATTATAGATAACATTGTAATAATTATATGCATATACTTTCAAAAGTTGAAAAGCATGTGGTGGGTTTCTTTTTAAGTATAAAAGGAGGAAAATAGTGCTTCAGTTTTACCTCAGTATATTATTTATTAGAAACATAGCCAGTTTGATATTAAGTGTTTTTAGTATAAGGTGATTCTCTATCAATTTTGGTAGCCCCTGTAAACACTAATGAAGGTTTTGGTGTGCCTATAAATTAAGCTATAGGTAACTCTTTTTCACTATCTAAACAAAAGAAGAAAAGACAATGGATCCGTCACAAAATTTATTTGAAGTTTTAATGTTGAATGATGAGATTTCACTTCTCTGGGTAGTATTTTTCAAATGTAACTGACTGAAGGAAGTTTTAAGGTCACGTGACAACATATTTCAAAGTGGAGTCAGTGGGAGGGAGATGGTTTTTATTAAAATATTTTTTAGATTATATTAACATTTATTTTTTAAATTAATTAAATTATTTATTTATATATAAATTTCACATCTTTGTAATCCCCAGGGTTCGACCCTCCCTCCTCACCCATTCCCACCCTGTTCTACCCTCCACCTGTGTTGTGTCCTTCATTTTGGTTGTTAGCTTGCTTTAACTTTTCTTCATGGGTTTTTGTTTATCTTTCCCATGTTCCATCTAGTAGTGAAACCATTTTGTGTCTGTCTTTTTCTTTTTGACCTTTTTCTGCTAATATGATTTCTTCTATGTACATCCTTGTTATCATAAAATCATCCAATTTGTCATTTTTAATTGATGAGTAATATGCCATTGTGCATATGTACCACCTCTTTTTCATCCAGTCATCTGTTTTGGAGACCATTTTTTAAGACCTGAAAAGTGATGTTGGAATGTACATTCCCATTTAAGAGTTGGATTGGGATGCTACTGTATTCCCAATTAATGGGTGAAGTAACTGTGTGATCACCAGCCCACTGAACAACCCTTACTCTGACAATGGAGGAGGTTGGGGAACAGAGGCAATGCTTACATCACAGTCCCCTATTCAAAGGACTGCCTTGGTGAATTTAACGCCTATCTCAAAGATATTCTGTCTTGTTCATCGTGATAGCTCCAGTATTTTGAAGTCAGAGTTAAATAAAATCTATTCAGTGAAAGGTTGAAGCTGGTCACAGGCCACCTTTATACAGCTTTATACCTTTATACAGCTGTTGCTTTTATTTGTTTATTAAAGTTTTATTGAGGTAATATTTACAACACTGCAGATTGCGAACCTTCAGGGCTACAGGTCACACCTCTTCAGGTTCTGTGACCACAGGGCACCCACCACCAAAGCGCCCATTGTCCTCCACAGTCCATTGCCCCCACCCCTGTGCTCCCCTCACCTCATCGAAAGTTTACTTTGGTAAAGCTTTATCTGATCGTCAAATTGTTTCACCACATTTCACATCTAGCTGTTCCTTTCATACCAGTGTTTCTAAATTGTCCATTCTGTGTCTGCTCTCAAAGAGGAAATATAAGGAGAACATATACATTTTGGTACAATTGATAAGAAATAAAATATCTATTATCTTAAAAGTCAGGAGACATCAGTGGAACTTAGATTCTTGATATAGTTCATTTTTTTTTATTTTTTGAGACTAGGTCTCGCTATTTTTGCCCGAGGAACCACAGGCTCACGTTGGCAAGGGTACCACGGACTCAAGCGATCCCCAGCCTCAGCTTCGCAGGTAGCTGGTTTATAGGCACGTGCCACCACCACACCCAGCTATCCTTTTGGAACTAGATCTTCGCTCTGTTGCCCCAGGCGGCACTTGAATCGCGATACCCAGACCCGGCCGCGACTCCGTAAGCTGTTGCTTACAGGCACGCACCCCACCGTGCCCAGACTTATAGTTCATTTTTATTTGAAGTTAAAAAAAAATGACCATAGGCACCGACACACACTGAATCATTAATGCGTATTACAGATGAAAATTGTTAAATACCTCTCCAGACAAATGACCTGTCATCTTCTGTGATCAGCATCCACTCCGAGAGCTCAGACGCTAGTCTTTTAGGCCAGTGTTTTTCTCTAAAATGTCAGTCAAATTCGTTGCAGATAATTTCAACGTATAACAAAGATGTGTTTTTGGTGTCTCTGTGATTTGGATTTTTAATATGGACATTTCTTTTGTATAGTTTACCAAACATGAGAATAAAACCTGGCATATCCCAGAGCCTTGGAGAATCTCCCTGATACAGGCGTGTGTGTCTGGGGCACATATGTGAGACTACCTCACGTGGCTGAAAGATGAGTTGCATTTGGGATTTAAATCATTGTTTTGTAACCTGACAAGATGCTTTGACAGACTGTTAAGACTGAAGCTACTATGAAAACTGTTCTCTCATTTACTTTCCATTGCTCAATTATTTTGGGCCTTACCCAAAACAGGAATTCATCACCTCTCGAGAGATGTCAGAAGATGTCAAGATGTAGATTTGTCTTTTTTATCCTTTCCTTGCAAATGAGACTCAATTGTCAAAATGACAAAAGTTTCAGACTGGGAAGAAGCCCCCAGTAAAATGTCAGAACTACATCATCCTCTGAGTTGCAACAGGCGCTTAATAAGTGCTCATCCCTCTTGGCCTTGACCCCAAGCCAGCAATTAGAGTTCTGGACAGAAATTGCATCACAGCCAATCAGGCATCTGGGATACATAAATTACAAAGGGCTATTACTTATAAGGTACGACAGGTTTGTTACATCAACTATTGATTTGTCCTCTTTTGAACTTCAAAGAACTTCTCTAGTGTGTAACTTGGTGGCATGGGAGCCAATAAACTCAAAAAAGGAGTTGTTGTTTATGGTGACCTCATTATGCTCAGTGTTCAGATAATGATCTGGGTTTTGCAGAAAAGAATTTGATATGGGAAACTGCTAGAAATCCTTCCAAACCAGGTTTTCCTGTAGCATAAAAATAATTGTGGGCCACTATGTGTTGCAGTAAAACAAGCTTCATTTGGTTACGGGGGCATTTATTCAACTTTGCTAACTATGGATGTCTTTATGTCATGTATCTCAAGTAGTATGTTCCCCGGACAGGGTGGCTGGCTCTTCAGGATCCATGCCACTCTCACACTGCATGAGCATTTTACTACCAGCAATTGGTGTGGTTGAAGTGTGCAACCCTGTTCTCGCTAATGAGAAGTCAAGAGTTTTAAGATAAACTAGTCCGTGTTCTTAGGGAAAAGGTCCAGTTTCCTTCTCCACAACTCACACTGACAGAGTGAAGCATAACTCTGATGCTGACTGCAGCTTCCTGTTACCAGTGCACGGAATAGCTGACAGCCTTTAAGACAGAAAAACCTGATCCTAATCAGGTTCAAGTAGATCAACTCAACTTAGAGCCCTGTATTGAGTGAAATGGGCTTGAATTCACTTCATATGGGATATGAAACATTTTTTCCCTCCTCAATACAGTTACAACTGATAATTTCTCTTACTTAAAACATCTTAATAATGTAGATCAGCTGAAGGAACCCATATTAGGAACTTTCTATTATGATTAGTGTATGGGTCTTTTATTTTCAGGTTGTATGAGAAGGAAAAAAGCACTAAAAGGAGTATCTGGAATGATTCTACATGGTAGTTGCCTACATCTGTAAATAACAGACTTATCAAAAGTATCTTCAACCCGTTTATCCTCCTAAGAGCCCTTGGGCTAAAGGAAACACTATATACTCTGACATAGGTGCTTCTGAATTCAGGGCACTGATTTTAAAAGATGAAACTGTTAACTGCAGCACTATTTATAATTGCAAGGACATGGAAACAACCCATATGTCCCATGACAGATGACTGGATGAAAAAGATGTGCTAGAGATACACAATGGAATATTACTCAGCAATTAAAAATGACAAATTTGACAAATTTATGATAATATGGATGTACCTAGAAGAAATCATATTAGCAGAAACAAGTCAGAAAGAAAAAGACAGAAACCAAATGGTTTCATGAATATATGGGATATTGGGGAAACAGGCAAAAGGCCAGGAGGAAGAGTCAGAACAAGCTAACAACCAAACCAAAGTATGCAACTGGAAGGCCTAGGATGGGAAATGGGAGGGATTGGTCAGGGAGAGAAGGTGGTGGAGGATCCCTGAGGAATACAAAGATACAAAACAAACAAACAAACAAACAAACAAACAAATAAATAAATAAATAAATAAATAAATAAGAAAAAATGATGCTATGGTAAGCCAGAGGTGATCTGCTGGTTTTCTCCTAAGGCTTTGCTGGCTTGTGATTAGCCCTATCCTAAACTGAACAGCCCTGTGACCCTGCACTTCTGTCTTTCTCTTCTAACTATACTCTGCCTTGGTGCATATGTTTTTGTCCCATTTGGTTGCCACATGTTCTGCAGGAGATCAGAAGGGTCATGGTGAGTACTGGGACCTTTGGAGGTGAATTCTAATTCTATTTTGGCAAGAAAACATTCTTCTTGACAAAAGAAAAAGTTCAAAGTAAATACTCCATCCTCTGAACATGAAGGTTGCACACTGCCTGTCCTGTCTGGGTGTCCCCAGGGGCAGAGCTGCTGCAAGAATTTGTCTCCAACAAGTGAAGGAGGGCCATGAAGCAGCGTATAATAGATTCACAATTGTGTCGTTACCACCAGGAGTGACAGACGCTTCATCTTGTGGGAACCTGTGGGGATTAGTTCAGAATCACCTCCCTGAAGATCATGAAGAGGAAGAACGCCTATTGCTCCAAAAGTCAAATCTCTTTTGTCAGCCCCCTATTCCTCAAGGTTACCTGCAGGTGCATTGCCAGAGTCATCACCAGGAATGCGCTTGTTGAAGCCCAGAGGAGGAAGAAAAGATGCAGAGTTTGGCTTCTGAAGACTTGGTCAGAACATGAAAGCAGTTGAAGAAGACACAAGAGATCGACTAGGAGAAGCAGCCAACACACATTGTTTCCAATACTTGAGTAATTTGATGCTTCTTTTCCTCTCCCCTCTTCCACATCAAAAATAAGGAGTTCAAAGACACACTCCTGTTTTCCAAACTCAGGCTAGTATTTCACAGGGAATGTTAGTCCTGGAAAGCAAATAAAAGCAATACTATGAGAAAGTTTGGAGAAGAATCAAACTTGATCTGAAAGCAGACATAGTAATGCACGGATGCAAAGCACCAGGGAAGTCAATAGAAAGTTAGTGTAGCACTCAAATGTAGTGTGCAGAGTTGGATGAAGGGTTTGGAGGCAAGGTATTGTTTATTATCAAAGAATAATCATCTAGCTGAATCTGCAGAGACATGTATCACCATCTATGTGAGACTGTGGTTGATGCTTGATTCGGGAAATCAATGGGGCTGTTAGGAAAGAGGATAACAGAGTAAACAAAAATAAACTCATCACTTTTCATATGTGGTTTATACACAGAAGGAATGAGAAAAGGCACCCAGAGACATTTCATTTGAAAGTGCCTAATAGGACCAAACAAGGTTAATTTGATGCTAATGTCTACCAGAGTTCCAAGTGTGTGTGTGTGTGTGTGTGTGTGTGTGTGTGTATGACACTCACATAGATAAGTGTGTGTCTGTATTTGTCTCCAGCCATCAGTGAAATATAAACTTATATCAGACTAACTGTAGTTCACATTCTACCAGAGAATCCAAGCTGAAAATGATGTTGAAGCAATTATTTACAAAGTATATTCTGTGGGACATTCATCTCATATTTGATTTTTAATTTTTTTAATTAATTTTTTTTGAGGTTGCAGCTTTGCTCTTCCATATGTGCACACAGTCCACTCACCCTATACCAAGTCACCTATACCAATATGCCATCAGCCTCCCTCCACAACCTCATTCCCCTCCCTCATTTACTTTGGTAACCACTACACTCTTTCACAGAGTTCAAGATTTCCTCCTACTGTACTTTTCCAGTATATATATATATATATATATTTTTTTTTTTTGAGACTAGGTCTCACTGTTTTTGCCCGCAAAACCGCAATCTCTCGTTGCCTGGGGTACCACAGACTCAAGCAATCCCCAGCCTCAGCTTCCCAGGTAGCTGGGATTACAGGTGCACGCCACCACTAGGAACTAGGTCTCTCTACAGGCCCCCAGGCGGGACTTGAACCGTGATCCCTAGCCATGGCTGCTTCATAGGCTGAAGCTTTGAAGCTTACAGGCACAAGCCACTGTGCCCGGCTCCAGTATATATATATATATATACATACATATATATATATATGTATGTATATATATATGTATATATATATATATTATTTATATCCTACAGATAAATGATACTATTGAATATATGCCATTCAATTTTTGACTTATTTCAGTTTAGTTTCCATTTTATTTCAAATGCCACTATTTCATTTTTAATAGCTGTGTAGTACTCCACCAAATATCTGCTTTGCAACTTGTTCATCCATTTGCCTATTGAAGAAGGGCACTTAGGTGGGTTCCATGACTTGACAATTGCAGACAGTGATACTGTATATGGGTGTGTGGATAGAACTTTTTGTATTATAGTGTTTCTATTTTTCTGATAAATACCTGGTGGAAGTATAGCCAGATCATATGAGATTTCTATTTTAATTTTCTTAAGAAATTCCATATCATTTTCCACAAGGGTTGCATAATATACTTTCCCACCAACAGCAGATAAGAATTCCTCTCTCACCACAACCTCACCAACATTTGTTTATCCCATTCTTTTTTATAGGGGTCATTCTCAGAAACAAAAGTCTCTACATTGTATTACATATCTTGTTTTTTAGAGATAAAATGGTGGCTAAAATTTAAGGACTCTGAAAAGTCTTGAAGGACTAAACTCAACTACATTTTTTTTTTTTAAATGATGACTCTTTATCAATTGTGACAGAATATTGGGAATGATGCCGGGAGACAGAACGTTTCAGATTTCAGCAAGCTTTTTGACAAATTGTTCCATTGTCTTCTTGTAAGTAGGATGGTTATATATGGGTTGGGCTGGAGTGAAATTAGGTCAGCTGGTGGACTTGTTTTTCTCAGTGTATTGACTCATGGATGGTTGCCAACGGCAAGAAGAGTTCCCTAGTGGAATGCCACACAGCTCTGTCCTTGGCACCACCTCTTTCACTTGTTTATAAATAACTCTGATAATGATCTGAAAGGCCTACTTTTCAAACTTTGAATAAGGTTGTTAGGAGGGAGAGTTAGGACTCTACCACATGCTGAGGTGAGAGTGTTTTTCAATGTGACCTACCTAGGTTCAATCTCTACCTTGCCTCTCTCTTGTCTGTCTGGTCATTTTCAAATTACCTTGTCCGGAGAGTCTCTGTTTTTTGACACATAAATAGGGAGATGGTTATATTAAAAATAATAAGTGAAATGTGAGAAGTAAAATCTTTTGCCCAATCATTGTCTCTGGAAAAGAATTCTTACTAATAATAGTCGAGTTAATTGAACAGATAACAATAAAAATCAGGTGTATTTTAAAGTTCATACATCTAAGATTAATTTTGCAAATCTTTTATATAGGTCCATAGAAGAAATATCTGAATTATATTTATTTTGCTAGAGGTAGGGTGTTACATTGACTGCCAGCTCAATGGGAGACAGAAATAAAAATGCAATTTCTCAAAGTTAATGCAATCTTGGCAACAATTGTAAAAATGTAATCCAACCAAGACAAATGTTCACTCTGGCATCCCCAACTTCTGCTCCCATCCTGTCTAGGTAATTTTAAGTCCAGAGCAACAGTGACTATGTCTAGTCTCTCCACAAAAGGGTGACACCTTTATGGGAAGCATTGAATTATTCCATGAGTAGTGACAGAGACAACCGGGGAGGTGTTGAGAGGAATCATTTCAGGACATCTTGAAGGACATCTTCTGTTTATGTTCTGGAGCCCAATCAGGAAGGTATGGGGATGGGAATACCTGGGAGGCAAATCTAACTGAAGAGTAAGGTGAACATCCTCATTTTTAGAAATAATCATTTTTTAAAAACACAATCTTTCTTAAGGAGGAAGAGTTTCAACATTAGTGTAAGTCCTGGTGATAAAGTCCTTCTTTGTCAAGGGCAGAGATACCATCAACACATTTTTCAACACAAAATTCTCAGACCTAAGAAGGAAGAAAGATAAAGAAAAGCACTGCAACTCTGCTCAGTGGAGTGTATACCCAAGGATTAGTTCTCGAATCTTATATAGTCTTTTACCTGGGCATATAGGTAGGGCTGATCTCCCTACTGTCAGTGGAAAGTGAATGTTATGGGTCTGTGTCTAGTTCATTGAATAGAAAACAATTGTTTGTTCTTTCTTTTTAATAGCCTGTCTGGGTAGTGATAACATTTACAGTGAAAATAATACATACTATAGATGTATACAAATGTAGCCATACATAAGTATATAGATATTTAAAATAGAGAAAGGAGAAAATAAAGTATCAGTAGAAGCCATAATTTTGCTTCTGTTTGTTTTGGGCTAAACCTTGCCAAAAAAAAAAAAAAATCCAGGCTAATAAATGGAAACAAAATATTGAGGGATGATAGTCTTCATTATAGCCTGAGGTAGCAAATAGCATTATACCAATTTAAGAAAAGAACTTAAATGGAAGCCCAGAGATGTAAGTAATTTGCATGTGGTCACACATGAGCTGAATGACAGAGCTAGTGTGTGTCCCCATAGCAGACCCCAGGCTGCCTGAGCTGAGCTGTCATGTTTCAGTGAAAACAGTTACCTTTACGAAGTTTGTTATAGAGGGATAAAATAGAAAACTATCGAACCCAAAGTTCATTCCCTTTATTATATGAAACTATTCACATCCAAAATAAATGAAACCCTTCAACAAAACGAGGAGATAAAGACAAGCCCTTGTTAGAAAAAAGAGAATGAATATAATTAGGTAATTTAAGAATAAATACAAATATATTCAAGCATATCCATGTCCTTGTTAATCAGGAAAATATGAATTTTAAAAATGAAGTTTTCCTTTGCTCATCAAAGTAGCACAATTTAAAAGAAGATTAATAAACTACCATTGCCAACTTTGTGGGAAATAAACATTCTTAAACAGAGCCAACCTTTTCAGAGGAATTTTGGGATTATTAATCAGAAATTTTAAAAGCATAGAATTGAATTGCTATTCTTTAAAACTACTGATACATTGTCTTCTAGAATTATACATACACAAAAGAATGATAAAAAAGTCTTCATGGCATTTTTTGTTTTCATCAAAGTTATATTGTAAGATCATGTACGTTGTGGGTGTATACTGAGAAACAACATGAACTATTCTGCATTAAGGTCACCTGAAAACATTCAGTTCTTTCCTTCAATTTATCATGGTTCCCAAGAACTCAGATATCTAGCATGACATATTTTTAATTTTTGATGATAATAATAATAATGACTATTTTGGTATATTTCTATTATATACTAATTAAATAAAAATTAAAGTCAAAATTTAAAAGTTAAACAACTACAAATCATATTAAATATACTATATAATGTATATTATATATATGTATAAAATATGTATGGCATCACACAACTCAGCCTTCATGTGTTATTTCATGCAATTATGAAATTCAGGGCTATCAATGCATAGTTATCAATATGCCCATTTTTATGTGTGCAGACATGACTTAACTAGGTTAACCAGTTGGTGTGAGATCCCACAGCAAGAACATGAAAATTCAGGACCTGGCCTCTCTGAATATATTTATACACTCTTAGGATATTAGGTGGAAATATCCTAAGATGTACGTTTAGTGAAGAGGTGAATTGTGGGGTGTTTTGTCTTATTTTGTTAATTACTTTCACTGTTGATGGCTTTTTCTAAAAAACCAACACTGATAGTTTTTTATTGTGGTTCTTGAGTTTTCGTTACAAGAACAGAACCTCAACATATTTTCCCCTGACTTTATTTGTTTAGGTACTGAATTACTTTGATTGAAGCAACACTGCATATAACAATATTTTAGGTGTGCAAGTCATTATAACCCAACATCTGCACCTATTTTGGTAAACTCACCCCTCATATCCAGTTCTATTGTCTCTGCATCCTGATTAGCTGGCCCCCTACCCCCCTTCCCTGCTGGCACCCACTAATTGGTCTTATAGTTCCCAAATCCATTTTTGTTTTATTTCATGCAGCTATTTGTTTTCTCTCTGCCACATGAGTGATATCATATGGTGTTTTGTCTTTCTCTGGCACACTTCTCTAAGTACAATACCCTCTAGATCCATCTGTGTTGTTGCCAGTGGCAGGATTTTATTTTTTAAATAGCTGAGTAGTATTCCATGCTGGATATATACCATTTCTTCGTTATTCATTCATCTGTCTCCAGGTGCTTAGATTGTTTGCACCTCTTGGTTATTGAAAATAATGCTGTAATAACATGGGAGTGCATTTATCTCTTCAAATTAGTGAAGTTTTTTGGGGGGATAGGCATTGGAGAGTTAATTATCCAAAATAGGATAACTGAATTGTATGGAGCTTTTAAAATTTTTATTATTTGCTTTGCAAATAATCTTTTATAATTAATTGTTTATAATTGTTGTAACAGCAGGAGCCTCTCAAGTATCACAGCACAGGGTACCCACCACCTATGGTGAACCACAGTAGTTCAATTGGCTTCCTTCCCCTTCCCTCTTGGTTCCTAGCTCTCTCCTGTCCCACCTACTTTGGATGTTTTGGTGCTTTAGTCAGTTTTCAAGGCCTAGCTTTCTTCCATTAATGATACCAGTTTCTCTGTATTCCATCAGTGACACCATACCCTATTGATCTTTCACTTTCTGACTTATTTCACTTAGTGTTCTCTCTTCCAGCTCCATCCATAATGCTGCAAATGATTTGAGTTTACCTTTAGACATCAGAGCTATATTCCATTGTGTATGTGTGTGCGTGTGTGTATTTTAATCCATTCATTTGCTTTTGAGCATGGAAGCTGGCTAATCCATAAGAAGAGAGCAAAGAATGGATAGGTTTTAAATTGTTGAGCACTCTCAAAGTAGCACCTTTCAACTATGGCTACACTAATGTTCCCACCAACACTGCACAGAACTTCTTTCTCCTCTATCATCTCCAACACTAGCTGTTTCTTGTCTTTTTGATAATAGCTGTTCTCACAGGTGTTAGGATTCCTACCCTTATTGTTCCCAACTTTGTTTTAGATACATACAATGAGCAAATGATTTATTTTTCTTATAGATCAATTCTGAAAGTATGTTTGTTTTAATAATTGGATAGTAAGTAAAGCCTTAACATATCTTTTCATTGACCTCATTTCTTTTTATTTCATGCTATGTATTCTGGTTTTAAAAGCTGTGTGATTTTTAATCTATATTAAATAAACATATACCTTTTGTATTGTTATTGTTATGTCTGGTTCTCAAAACTTTGAAAGTTTCATAGTATATTTTAGAAGTTACGGAAGTTATCTCTAATTTAAAAAAAATATACTATATTTGTCTGTCAATTCACAGATTTTAAAAAGTATATTAGAAAACCTGAATTGCATAGCAGAAGAATGAGAATATATTAAGTGGAACTTCTCATTTCTGCCTTCTCTCCTGGCCTTCATGGCCCCATTTTTGTTAGTGTTATTTTGTTGATGTTTCTGACTATGACACTTCATAGGTTTACTTTTTCTTTCAATGACCTTTAAATATTTTTGCCATGTTTTGTGGGATTCTTATTTTCTTAACACCAGTTATAAAATGTCTTTATTCTAGATATGCCCTTTATCAAATACACATTTAACAGATCATTTGTTCTAATCTGTAACTTAACTTTTCACTTTCTTAGTCTTTTAATGAGTAAAGTTTAAATTTTGATTGAGTTAAGTCCAGACTATATTTTTGTCATGGTCAGTACTTGTTGCAACCTGTGTAGGAAATGTATAATACTTTAAAAATTTTTTTCTAGAATCTTTATAGTTCTTGGTTTTAAAAGCTAGTTTTAAAAAATAATTTTCTATTTTAATACAGTCAGGAATGACTATTGAATTATTTTTAAATACTCTTCTAAAAAATGTCCTTCTGAATGTATTAGATAATCAAAGCAGTAAACTGTTTTTAAAAGACAGTTCTTATTCCCCATTTGCAGTGATGTATTTAATGTAAACTCAGGTTCCTTCAAAACTCAGGTTCCTCTTCTCATCTTTTTTTTTGTTTGTTTTTGTTTATTTAGATTGATTTAATCAAATAGATGGCTTACATGTGTTTTAACATGTAAAACATGTCCACCTTTATGTATCAAGATCATCTTTGTCAAATATAAAGCCAGAGAATTTAATGGTGTGTTAATTATGCCATTTGCTATGGTGAAGATCCTTAAATAGCTTCTTATTTTTTACACTCCACAGAGGAAACCGATCCTTTTATAATATAAAATATTCCATTACCTTTAGTCAATCTTTTTAATACAGAGTTGAACCAATGTGTGTGTTGAATGCCTACTATGTTCCAGGCATTGTGCTAGTGTTGAAGGTACAGTGATGGAAAACATACACAGTATCTGAGTTTGTGCATGAACATTTCAGTGTGAGAAAAACATTAAATAACTAATTGTGTCATTATTTGTGATGTTCAGCTTCAATTGATAGGGATGCTATGAAGGACATGTATAAGGTGCTAACGTGAAGTGTTCACAGTAGAAAAAGTGAAAGCCTTTGAAGCTACCTGCTTTTTCAAGTGAGATCTGAAAGATGAGATGTAGTCACCTGGGAGGAAAGGTTCCTGAGAGTCTTTTGGGGGAACAAACCAAGTAAACAACCTGCTCACCTGCATGTCTCTTGAAACCAGCCCACCAGACTATACCTCCTTAGGTCATAAACTCTGCCTTTGTATAGTCTTGTTCCTAAATGGATGATAGAAGAGTTTATTTCTGAATTGGGTTTTGAAAAATAGTTTCTAGAATATATGTCTCAGATGTTGTTTGTACTGATGCCATAGCTCTTCAGGATTCACCTCTACTTGTTAAGGGAGTCTTGCTGAAGACAGTTACACTCTTCCTCAGAACCTTTTTTTCTGTCCAGAAAGCAAGTCCAGCTCAGTCAAGGGCCTGGAGTCCACCCCTTAGGCACAGTTTTGGCCAGATTGCCTGTGTCATTGGGTCTGTCCCAATTGGAAAATTCCTAAGGGTACAGCAGTGGCACTGAGCTGCAGCTTCCTTTGTTACTTCCTTGCCTCATTTCCCTTCTCTGAGCCCAGTGTTTCTTGATGTTACCAGTCAGGTAGTTTACCTCTTTCCTATGATTGTCTCTGGGGAAAACCAAAGCAAGGCAATCCTTACTGGAGCAGTCCCCATGCAGACACTAGACTAGGGTCCTTGAACTGGTCATTTGCCTCCTCGAATCACTGAGATTTTTGATATGATGAAGTCCAGGTTACTGATTGTCTTTTGCAACTGGCTTTATGGAGAATTGTTCAAGTAATCTTTGTCTATTTAGAATTTCAAAGGTATTTACTTTCTACAAGATCCTTTCTATTTTGGTGGTTTTATTTTTTAGTGTGTTATCCATCAGAGCTAACCTTTTGTATGGTGTGAAACCTGATTGATTTATAACACCACCTGTTGGAAGGGGTGTTCTTTACCTTTTAGGTTGATTTTTTGTTTTGATAGTTTTATCCCCTTTCTATTTTCATGTAAATGTGGCTGTTAGTTTCTACCAAAAATGATAGCATTTTGGTTGCTGCAGCATTTATTTTATAGAACAATGAAGGTAGAATTGTCATATTCAAAATACTGCGTCTGCATGTAAGCATGTTAAGTCTATGATTTACTTCATGCTTTAAACTCATAGCAATGTTTTTTGGTTTTTAGTGTTTAGTCTCATACATTTTCTTACATATAAAGTGATACAAGTGATTTCTTCTTTTCTCTGATACTAATCTTTATGTTTACTTTCTGGTGTCATTGACTGTGCATTGAAATAAAATTGCTTTTTGTATACTGACCTAAATCCTGTGGTCTGTCTGTATTCACTTATTAGATTTTATATTTTTATAGATTCCTTCAGATTTTCTAAAAGCAATCATGTTTACTGCAAGTAGAATTTTATTTCCCTTTTCCTGAAGTTTATACACTTCATTTATTTTTCTTGCCTACTTCATTAGATAGAATCACTAATACAAAATTGAATAGAAGGGATGGAAAAGGACATCTTTAGTTCATCCTAGCTTTAGGCTTTGGGCAAATAATTTATGATTTTAATGTTTAAAGTGCTAACTGCAGGACTTTTCACTTTCATGAAGTTTCCATCTATTGCTAGATATTGGTGATTTATTATAAATTGCTACAGTAATTTGTCAAATGAGTTTTTTATAGCTATTGAGATCATAGCATAATTTCTCTTTTATTCCAATATAATTAATTATATTTATTGATATTTAAATGTCAAATAAAAATGGTTGCATTCCTAGATATACCACATTTGCCATGATTTATTACCTTGCTTCAAAGCTTGCTAAATTTAATTTACTTAAACTTTTAAAGAAGTTTTTATACTATGAGAGAAATTATTCTACAGTTTTATTTCTCTCAATTGCCCTTGTCTCTAGTTTTAGTGTTTATTTAACTTCATAAAATGAATTGAGAGGTTATTTTCTTCCCCTAATCTTTATTCTGATAAAGTTTATATCATGATGTCTTTGTGTATATGTCATAAGAAATAATACCAGAATCTAAATATCTTCTAATCTGAGCCCTTGTTTCATGGATGAAGGAACTGTTTGACAGATACTATTATGGGAAAAGGCAGACTATGAACTTAGTTCATATAACAAAACACAGACTTTTGTCTGCAAATCAAGTAGAGCCTAAGCAATCCCCCAAAGCAACTTGGTCATTCTGTTTCCCCAAACAATGTGTATCAGCTTCTGATATCTCAAGACTAATGTATTGGCTTAGTAAGATAAATTAGGTTTGGAGGAGGAAGCATGTAAAAAAAGGAAAATACTCCTGAAAAGTTACTACAAAGATAGATTTATTTTACTTTGGGTACTTCTAAGATCTGTAGTGATGACCCGTATTTTGTTTTCGGTGTTGGTAAATTATACTTTATATATTTATCGTTTACACTTAATATTCCAAAGCATCAAAATTTGACTATTGATTTTTCCCTACTATTTCACTTGTTTGAATTTATTTATCTGGGCTTCTTTCTAACTTCTTGACATGGACACTTCAATGTTCACAGACATCAGTCCCCAGCCCAAATGCCTATTTCTGTAAATAAAGTTTTGTGGCAACATATATTTGCTATGAAGGAAATTGTCCATAAAGTTGAAAAAAAATTCTTTGGGTTCTTAAGGAAAGATTTGTCAGTATTTAGTTTAATCACTGATTTAGTTATTTTTTTCTTCTAATATAAACCTCTAAACATATGAAATATTCTTTAAGCATTATTATATCTATGTCAAACAAATTTTATGTTGTGACTTATTTGTACTTATCTTGAAGAGTATTTTATTTCCCATGTCCTTTTCCTTTAATGCTGTATAGATATATGATGCTGAATTTACCATTAAGTGAAGATTTTGATAACTTTTTTCCTAATTTAGTTTGTATGTGACTTCAATGTGATATACTCTATGATTTCAACTATTTGAAATACATGGCATAATATGACCTGGTACACTGTCTTCTCTTGCTATATTTTAGATGTGCCCTTTAAATTAATATGTGGTCTGTAGTTGTTAAGTATAATGCTCTATAAATTTCTGTTAGGTCAGTTTGGTTGGCGATATGATTCAGAGTTTCTATATGCTTACTTTTTTAAAGTCTATTTAATCTGTCAATTACTGAGAAGACACTATTAAAATGTCTAAGTAATATTGGCTATATCTGTTTTTTTAATTCACAGCTGTTAGTTTTTTGCTTCCTGTATTGTAAAACTTTAATTATATCCACATAAATACAATATTTTTGTAACTTTAGTGTATTTGTGTTTCATAACTGTAAGAAATTCTTTATTGCTGGTAATGTATTTTTCTGAGATATACTTTTTATTTTATAAGTAAAACCATGTTCGATTTCTTATCAATAGTGTTTTTGGGTGGCTGCAGGCTGAAACTGGACAGGGCTCATGCATGAATGAGGAAAACTTCATTTCACTATCTTCTCTGTCTTCAGAAAACTGAAGAGGGAACAGCATGATTGCCCATGGTAGGCAGCAGTGTGCCCATTTCTCTAATATTAAGCCTAAGAGACATTCCTTAAGAGATAACAGCGCGTTAATGAGTGAATCCCCTACCCCCAAGTATTCGCAGGAACTAATGCTTTACCTAATCTGATTTTGCTTAAGTCACTTTTTCCTCTTGATTGACTAGTTGTACATGATTCTTTTCATCCTTTAAAAAGACTTATAAGTCTCAATAAACTGGAAGGACGGTTTTTACTTCTGTCCAGCCCCATCCTCTTTGACTGAGCTCAATCTCTTTTGATGTCCTTCCTTGTTTCCCTTGCCCAGTTCCTCTCAAGTGTTCACATAACATATATTATTCCATACTTCACTCTCTGCCTCTATCTTCAAGTTTGAAATGCTCTCTTATTTAGGTATGTCTTGCTTGCTCTTAATAGTTCATTCTTAAAATACTTCCTAATCAGACTCTATAGTTCATTCATATTTGTTGTTAAATATTATTATTTGGTCTACAATTACCCTCTTGTTATTTATTTACCCCATATCCTCTTTGTACCTGAATTTTATTTTCAGCTTTCTAGATTAATCATATATAGTTAATACTGTATTTTATATCATTTTGTGTTCTACTATACCCTTTTGTTTATCTGTTTTAGTGGTTTCTCTGGAGATTAGAATATGTATGCTTAATGTATTGTGGTGCCATTTTTTTTACACACATAGTGCCATTTTTCACACAAAATGTAACAACTTTACCATAGTAATAATTTCATTTACTACCCCACCATCTTTGTTTTTGTATAATTATATATGACATATGACGAAATCCTCCCAACACATTGTTATTACTTTTAGCATGAAAAATTTAACACTTTATATAAAGCTCACTTTGCACATTCTTTCATATTTCATTGAACACAAATCTTGAGAAAATGTATTATAAAATAAATTTCTCTTAACCTGATCTGATTCAAAATTATTACATGTTGAATCCTAACTGGTAAACTTAGAGGAAAATGATTATAAAAATGTAGACTACCTTGAGCTGAAATTGGAAAGACAGACAAGCAGTAACTATGACTTACTGACCAGATCTCCAAGTTCTGGGGTCCACTCTAGCCATTTTCTATCTAAGTAGAACTGAATATATTGATAAGAATATCTTCATATGTTGTACAATTTATAGTCAGTGCTAAAGCTTAGTGCATAAGAAAGTAAGATCCAATAAGAGTATGTGTTAAACCCAAGTTTATGTGTTTATCATAACATCATGAAACATATGAAACATATCTAGCTTCCAGAAAACCTACACAAAGCAGGTTTTATAGTTCTTACACTTATTTAAATAAAGAATGAGGAATTTAACTGTTGAATTTATGGTAGGTGACTGGATACAGAGGATCCCAATTGGCAACTATGAAGGTAAATTATTGCATGTACCCTGAAATATGGGGTGGATAGAAACAGGGAGATCTCAAGGGCTCAGTCAAGTAGACTAGACTTGACACCAATGAAGAAATCTAATATGATTACTTCACATCACTATGTAAACTAAACACATGTTGAGGGGGTCTATGTTAAGTATCAGTAATTGACTAGTGCTAAGACTAGACATTATGGGTTAATATCATTTATGGAAGAGGAGGATGCCCCCAGTGTTTTCTTCTGTTTGGAGGGATATGTTTATATAACTGGATGACACTGGTTGGAGACATTAGAATCTATAACTCAGAGGGACTGTGGGATATTGTGTAATCCCACAAAATGGGCTAGTAAAAAAAAAGTTAATCTTCACTTTAAAAAAAATGACTAGAAAACTTCACCAGTGGAGCTATAGTTTATTTTAAAGACAATGTTCTTTTACATGGTGCTTCTAATTGTACAAAAGTCTTAAATACTGAGAATGCAAAATATGCCCTTCTCTCCCTCACCAAAAGCTGATCTACCATTTCATTTCTTTTCATTCCATCTTACTAGAAATAGTGTGAAAATGCTTGCTATCCTTCTCTGCCCCCTCCCAAAATCCTGTTTACTAAAACAGTAATTTACCATCCATCTTTTTGCTTGCAATCTAAATAATTTCCTTTTTTCTAAACTTTTCTAGAGCTTTTGTTTGCTCACTTTTTGATAATTTTTATATCCTCCCATAAGAGGTTTTTAATTATAGTCATTCATCCAGCTATTATGGACTCTTGTAAAACAGAAGATGCAATAAATAAATAAAGTCTATAAAACCAAACCATAGATTTTCTAAGGTTCTTTTCAAGGTGAAGATGAAAGTCATATCCCAGCTATCAAGGCCACAGCAAGTTGGCCAAAGAAACAGCAAGATGCTATAGTTGTCTTGCATGTTTATTAGTGTAATGAATCACATTTATGAAAGCATTATAAAGCTATAAAGTGTTATAATATAACAGTGCAGAGTGGTCCATCCTAGATACTCAATATATAACCATTTTATTACTGCAGTGAACCAAAATTACAATTAACTAAGAAACAGGGTGCATGTAAGTTATGGAAAAACAAATGAAAAAAAATGAGCTACAAAAGGTCAATGTTCCATGTTACTTTGAAAGTGCATTCTCATAAGCCACCAATAATTGTCCAGTCATCAAAACATTGCACAAAATCCCTTCAAGGCAGTCTTTCTCCAAAACTATTTAAGCTCTTCGGAAAAATATTTAATGATGAACCATATGGTTTTAGCTGTGCATAATAAACCAACTCAAGTTTTAAAAATACAGGAATCACCATACCCATGTAGCAATATCTCTGTCAGACCTTTGCCAGCCAGTCTCTCGATAATTCTCTTCTACCTAAAACTCAGATTGTCAGGGACACATGGCTATCTCTAAACTGTTTCACTAAGCTGTATTTCTTCTTGCCAGCCTGAAGCTCCATAGATGGAAGACAACATCTTACTTTTTCTGTTATCTTTCTTGTTTTGCATATGCAAATGCCTTGTCTTCTTTTAACAGTAAGTTATGATGGCAGATTATAAGGTGATGCCATCCTTTTTTTAAATTTAACATCATAATTTCTATGAGTCTAACATTTATCTGCATAGTGCTCTTTGAGGGAATTGCTTGCTGTTAGCACTGACTGTTCTATTTCTTCTTTATAGAGATTCAAGAATTCATTAATCTTCAAACACATTTTTTAAAATCTTTGTGTTCAGCAAAATAGGAGATCTATTTTGAAGCATTTTTATTTAGTCTTTTAGTATTTAATGGTAAAATCCTAACAACTCTTCCTACTTAAGCTTTAGGTCAATATGCTTTTTAAAATAAAACTTGTATCACATTAAAAATAAAAAAAATAAAACCTTAGGTCACTAACATGAAAGTACTTTAAACTGATGACCTAAATATTTAGTTATTTAATTAAAACATCACTTGTCTTATATATAATTTCCTTTACTTTTCTAAACGATATACATATAAGGCACTACCACTTCATTTAAACCCCCTCCCAAATTATGAATCCTCAATCTTTATTTTGGTTAAAAAGGTTATATCTGTAGAGTAGTGAGTTTACCTTTGAGTCAATGCTCTTGGTTGAAGGTTTTTCCTGGAAAATATGACTGTGCACACCAGCAATTGAAGCTCTAGATACTGGTGTTTCATCCTTGAACTTAGTGCTTTCCCCTAAATGCACATGTGATGCTGGCTGTGGCAAGGAAATAACGTCAGTGTCAAAGATCAACTTTCAAGCTTTTGGTTTTTATCAAACACATTTCCACATAAAACAATTTTACCATTAGAAGCTACTTTTAATTTCCACAAATGATGGCTTTGAACTTCTAGGTAGTCACACCCCTGAGACACTTCACCTGGGGAAGAACTTCAGGCTTGGTCCTTGGGAAAACTCAAGTCAACACATGTTCCTAGTGTTTCCTTCCCAGAGCAAGCCCTGGAAATTACTCATGCTTCATGAAGTCCAGTCTAGTAGAAGCATCTGTGTCCTTGCTATTCTCTGCTGAGAGGAGCTATCAGCAAGATGTCTGCATGGAGGCTTGGCCTGAAT
The DNA here is from genome assembly GCA_004024945.1 of Uropsilus gracilis. Classification (NCBI taxonomy): domain Eukaryota; kingdom Metazoa; phylum Chordata; class Mammalia; order Eulipotyphla; family Talpidae; genus Uropsilus; species Uropsilus gracilis. The sequence goes on along the minus strand of PVHY01000975.1, from coordinate 61,394 downwards.
ACCAAGTACGTTGCTCCATGTTCTTTGACTGCTATGCACCTGACTTGGAGTCCTTAGAAGTGGGGTGGGGGAAAGTAAATAAGTGAATAGGAGAGATACTTGCTCACATTCTCAGGTCATCAGAGTGGGTGACACGTAGTCCCCTTTCTTGTTCTGTCAGCTGCCTCTTTCCCGTAATTGCATAGTCCTGCTCTTACCCATCATTTGAACTCAGAGGAGGCCATGTCTGCAGTTTTCACATTTAGGGAACTGAAAACATTTCTTACTTTCTGGTAATGGATCTACCCTTTTGACACATAAGCTTCCATTTCAACATCAGATCAGCAAATGTTCTTCATAATGCAGTAGGCACTTGACTTTTGCCACCTGCTTTTCTGTAAACAGCTTTTTAAATAAAGGCCAGGTCTGTTTTATAATTTATGTATCTCAAAGGATTTGTCTCATTTCTGTACTTTCCTGCTGTGGGACAAAATATTTTTGCTTCATGAAAATAATTAGAAATCATAAGTACTTTGCTTACATCTTTATTTAACTTATCGTTCTTAACTCTTGAGTGTGTCTTCATCTAGAAAATATTCCTTTTCTAGTGTTAAGATGAATTCACAAATTTTCAGAGCAGAACAGCTCTGCAGCACACTATCTTCTTCACTACCTAAGAGGAAAAATGGATAGCTGAATTAATTCCCTTATAGGGAAAGTTCTCCTTGTGTATCTTGAGAGCATGAGAGCAAGGAGTCTTTTATTCCTTCTAAACAAGAAGAGTATTGCCTTTTTTGGGCCCAAGCTGAAATCATTACCCAGTCCCCAAAAGCTGTTCTAAAAAGGATGTGGAGAAAGAAGAATCCTAATATATTGACTTTGTAACTCAATATTGAGTAACACAAATGAGATTGTAATGCAAATGAGATTGAAACTCAAATGAAATTGTAAACTAGAGTGGTCATTTTTACTTGCCCTAAAAATGGAAGTACCTGTGACCCCATACCCCACTTTTGTGTGTTACCCACAGAACATGAAATCATCAACAGGAAAATAAATGTTCCACAAAATTTATTATAGAATCATTTACACTAGTTAAGACTTGCAAGCAAACAGTGTCTGCTGATAGAAGATGGGATAACGAGATGTCATCTTTTCACATGGTGGGATATGTGTGGATTTTTTTAAAATTAATTTTATTGATTTGTCACAATTGTGCATTAACTGATCCCTCCTCATCCCTCTGTATCCCCC
>PVHY01000975.1:43546-60061 GCA_004024945.1 Uropsilus gracilis | reverse complement strand
CTCTTTTTCTTTTTGACTTATTTCTGCTAGTATGAGTCTTTCTAGTTCCTACCAGGTTGCTGTGAATGACATGTTTGTCCTCCTTGAGGGATGCGTAGTATTCCATTGTGTATATGTACCACATTTTTTTAAGCCAATCATCTGTTTTGTGGCATTTGGTTTGTTTCCAATTCTTTGCAACTGTAAACAGGGCTGCAATGAACATGCGTGTACATGTGTCCTTTTGAATTAATGTTTTCATGTCCTCTGGGTAGATTCCTAGTAGTGGGATTGCTGGATCAAATGGTAAGTCCACTTTCAATTGTTTGAGGGTCCTCCACACAGTCTTCCATAGAATATGTGTGGATTTTAAGAAAAGACTGCATGTCATCTTTTATAACCCAATGAAAGGAACCCAAGGGAATTATGGGTAGTAACACAAATGAAAAAGATTGAGACAAATATTTTATATTGGAGTCAGACAAAGAATCACAGCATATGAATGTGAATAATTGAAACAAAATAATTACAAGCTAGTTGACTTTCATAAATGGAGAGCAGTTTCTGTAGTTAAGCGAGGGAGTAGGAAAAACTGAAGAAGCTACCTAAGGGATCATGGTAGAGAGGAAAGAAGAATCTTCAGAAAGAGCCATGAGATTAAAAAAAAAATACCTCAAAGTGGGAAACTTTGAATTATAATATTGCAATACTCTCTGTTTAGCATTCCCATGTCAACCATCATCCAGAGTAGCCCACCCAACAGAGCAACACTGTCAGAGTTATCCACTCCATGTGTCACCAATTCAGAACTTGACAGTGGGAACAATTAGTCCCTTTCCCAGGTTCACCAGCTCATAAGAATTTCTTAGTTTGAGCCCAGAACTGTTTCCTATAAACCTCTCAACTGCTTTTGGTCATGGCAGCATTTGGTTTTATATATAGCAAGTGACACTTCTCTTTGAAAGAAGAGGAAGAGCCCAGATCAAAGACTTGCTTAACTTAAGTGGAGCTATCTTATTAACAAATTTAGCCTTTCTCTGATATATAATAGTTCTGTAAAAATAAACCATCTTCCCAGGGTCAAGACATCTGCTGCTAAATTAGGTGTGTCCTTGTTTCAATGAGAGATGTCAGTGAAGAATCAGAGAAGAGGGAAAAACAGACTTTATCAGGACTCAAGGCTGTAACAGATATAACACAGATTATTATGGGTAAGTTGCATATGGTTTACTGCCTAGTTCTCAGTAAAATTCAAGAGGAAATAAGGCATTTTCTTTAGGAAAAAGTCGAAGACAATAAATCTTTGCATTCTGGAAAAACTAGTCCAAATTTTCACAGATGTCCCTTATCTGAGTAGGGCCATTCTATTTTGTTTTTCCAAGTTTATGCATTTCCTTATTGCTTTTTATATCAGCAGGCAAATACATACATCTACTAGTAACCAAGAACTCCAATATACAGAAATTTCATTTTCTCTTTTTGCCCTCAATCTTTCTCTCCTACTCACATGCACATACACCTAAAACACACACACACACACACACACACACACACACACACACACACACCACAAGTAATAGGAGGTTAATCAATTTCTATTTTTGTATGGTCAAAGTTTAGATCTATTTAACCACAGTATTGCAGGTCCATTGCAAATGCATCAAGTAGCCCCCCAAACTGCACTCTATTTTTTGTTTCCTGGCCCTCTCAAATCTGCAGGCATCTCTCAGAGGTGGTTATGCATAGTGATGTTGGGGGCTTGTGTTGTGTTCATGCCATATTATATATGGAAAACTAAAAAGTTGCCCAACTTCTTTGTATTTCAAAACTTGAGAAACAGAAGAGTAAACATTTGCTCTGCTTTGGAAGAGTCAAAATTTATTCTTCTACAACTGATTCAGTACATTAGTGCTTATTATTATAACCCCACTGAAGTTTCCCTGCCTTCCTCCCACCCTCTCTAATTCCCTCTCTTCCTCTCACTTTCTCCCTCCCTGGCTCTTCCCTCTTTCTCATTCAATTAATGTGTTTCTTTAAAGTGACTTCTTATAGTCTGAATGTTCTCAACCACATGTTGAGAATTAATGAAGGAACATGAAATTTTAATTCAAGAAAGACTGAAAATCTCAGAGCAGCAAATTAAAATTTTACAGAACTTTAATTTTGATATTCCAGAATTTATAGTGCCATGCTTCGAACCACAAATACTTTGCTGTCACTTTTTCTTAACAATGGTTTATTTGATGCCACTTGACATCCATTTAGATTTGGAGATACTTTTAGGAGAATATTTAAAAACTAGATTAGCTTAAGAGAGAATCAACCTAGTATCACATTGAAATTAAATAAGACTCTGAAGAAAGTCCACACTATCCTATTGGAACTCTATATTTATAGTACAGCATGCTATGAAATGAAACTATTCTGATTTTATACTTTCCCATATTAGTGTGAAGGTGGAAGAGTTGGCTGGCAATGTAACTGTACAAATACTAAAAATTAGGTGCTAAGGCATCTCATATGGAAAGAGTAGAGTTATTTTGATAAGTGCAAAGCAACAACTTTGAATTTTTGCTTTCATGAAAATGTATGCAATAGAGAATACTTTAGGGATTTATTTTTCCCTGTGGACTCCCATAGTTATTGGATAACATTAAAGTTTAAGTAAAAACAAGTGAATGACTGAGGACAGGATACTAGTAATATAAAAATTTGAATTAAGAAAACTGATAGTGGTTAATAGCAAGAATGGGATGGTAATGCTCCCAAAGCAATATCATATAATTTACAACTAATTTTAATGAGGCAGCCTTGAGCTCAAAAGAGATGATCTGGCATTTTTTAAAAAAATGTATGAAACATAGAGATAATGTAAGGTGATTTAGCTTTATGAATGTATGGTCCTCCTGGATTTTTCAGAGAAACTTTTATTTATTAAGTGATGAGTCTTGTTATGTAAGTAAAAGTAGTGTACATACAATTCATCCTTGGTTGGAATGAGGCTTGCTCATTAATTGGGTGAATAATTCTGTTATTTAATAAAGAATTCCCACTTCTTAGACTTTTCATTTCATGGTATCTATGGCATCTGTTATACACCAAGTCATATGTTTTGTGCTTGCTTCTGTTACTGATATGCATTTATTTTATGATAGTAGATTATTGATGTCAACAGCAATGTTTCTGTATAATTGGAAATCCATATACCTGATGTAATTACTCATTTCCAGACTTAACCAAGCATAGATTAGGTACTGTGTTTATCTATGAAAACAACTTCCCAGCATTTCATTGCTTTAGCTATTGTGTTACTTCCAGTAGCTGAACTCAACCATTCCCTTCAAACATCAATAGACACCATTTATTGATCAAACTCCTTCTGCTTTCACCCCAGAATGAAGTGCAAGGAATTGTAGCTGTTCGCTGTCTCTATTTGCCCTAGCAAAGTGTGGGGGTAGGGGTAAATTCAAGCATGGTTTTATCTACTCATTCAAGAAAGAATTGTTAAATAAATGCAGTCTCTTTTGGAGCTTGGTAACAGAGAAGTAGTAATTTGTTTTTAGAGGTGATCATCATCTAATAGAAAGACAGGTAGATTAGAAGATGAATTGCATTATTAAGTAATATGTAAAGTCTAATAAAACCACAAGTAAGAGCATACACGACTAAAGAATTTGGGGGAAGAACATACAATGTGCTTGGGCAAGACAATTTATCATGAAGTAAATTAAAGGTTTCATACGGCTTTCTCTGTGTTCTGAAATAGTTAATTTAAGGTATCTCCAGTATTTACCATTTACTGTCTTTGAGTTGGTTACTTGAGAGTAAGAAATTCCATTTCCTAACAGCTGTTCTGGAAGTGTCTACATTGAGATTTGGACAAAATCGTTGTGCATTTATACATTGTGTAATTGGGTAAATGATTGCCAAAATCACTATCTTTTCTTCATATTTGAAACTATTAATGATATGGGGACTGTGGTGAAATTGGGGTACCATGGCCCCTAGCATCTGCATTAGAATGGCAGCGATTGTGCCCTGATGACGGAGACATGGAGAAAGGAAGCCAAGCCTTCTTATGATAGGTTTAGTATTAGGAGGTTAAAGAGACTGGGACAAAATAAGACAAGAGAAAGACATAAAAGGAATCTGAATAGGGAACGAAGAAATAAAGTTATCATTATACGCGGATGATATGATTCTCTATGTAGAGAACCCAGAAAAATCAACAGAAAAACTGATTGAAATAATGAACCGATTTGGTAAGGTAGCTGGATACCAAATAAACACGCAAAAATCAACAGCATTCATATATGCAAAGAATCAATCAGCAGAAGAAGAAATTAGAAAAAAACACCCCATTTACCATTGCACCAAAGAAAATCAAATACTTGAGAATTAACCTAACAAAAGACGTAAAAGACCTATACAAAAAAAACTATAAAACATTCTTAAAAGAAATAGAAGATGATGTAAAAAATGGAAAGACATTCCCTGTACATGGATCAGAAAAATCAACATTATCAAAATGGCTATACTACCAAAGGCCATCTACAGATTCAATGCAATTCCAATAAAGATCCCAATGATATATTTTAAAGAGATAGAACAAAAGTTATTGAAATTCTTATGGAACAACAAAAGACCCTGAATAGCCAAAACCCTGTTGACAAAAGAAGAGAGAATGGAGGTATTACTATTCCAGACTTCAAACTGTACTACAAAGCCTTAATACTTAAAACAGCATGGTACTGGTACAAAAACAGACACACAGACCAATGGATCAGAATTGAATATCCAGAAATAAAACCACACATATACAGTCAATTAATCTTTGACGAAGGGGCAAAAAACATACCCTGGAACAAGGATAGCCTCTTCAGTAAATGGTGCTGGGAAAACTGGATCAAAACATGTTTAAAAATGGACTAGGATAACACCCTCACATCCTGTACAAAAATTAACTCAAAATGGATAAAGGACCTGGAAGTGAGACCTGCAACCATAAAATACGTAGAAGAAAACCTGGGCAAAACCCTTCATGAATTTCACCTCAGAAATCCATTTGGGGAAACAACGATGGCTGGCAAAAAAATGAAGGAAAACATAAACAGCTGGGACTATATCAAACTAAAAAGTTTCTACTCAGCAAAAGAGACAATAAACAAAACAAAAAGAAACCCAACCAACTGGGAGAAAATTTTTGCCCTCCAGACAAGTGACAAGGGTCTGATAACAAAGATCCACAAAGAGCTCCTATAGCTCAACAAAAACAAAGCAAAAAACCTACTCAAAAAATGGGGAGAAGAACTAAAAAGACTTCACCAAAGAGGAGATACAGATGGCTAATAGACATATGAAAAAATGCTCCACTTCACTAATAATCAGGGAAATGCAAATTAAAACCATACTGAGATACCATCTTACACCAGTAAGAATGGCCCACATAAATAAAACAGACAACAACAAATGTTGGCGCGGATGTGGACAAAAAGGAACTCTCTTACACTGCTGGTGGGAGTGCAAACTGGTCCAGCCACTATGGAAGACAGTGTGGAGGACCCTCAAACAATTGAAAGTGGACTTACCATTTGACCCAGCAATCCCACTACTAGGAATCTACCCAGAGGACATGAAAACATTAATTCAAAAGGACACATGTACGTGCATGTTCATTACAGCCCTGTTCACAGTTGCAAAGAACTGGAAACAAACCAAATGCCCCCAAACAGATGATTGGCTAAAAAAAATGTGGTACATATACACGATGGAATACTACGCATCCATCAAGGAGGACAAACACATGTCATTTGCAGCAATCTGGATGGAACTAGAGGGACTCATATTGGCAGAAATAAATCAAAAAGAAAAAGAGAAGTACAGGATGATCTCACTTATATGATGGATATAGGGAAAAACAAACAAACAAATAAGAAAAAATGAAAACAACCAATGGGACTGAACCATGGAGTGAGAGAGGAGGAGGGGGAAGAAGGCGGGGGAGGTGGACAACAGGCCAAACAACCAACAACTGAACATCAACTTAACCAACCAACAATTTGCAGAAAAATGGGAGAAGGAGTGACTGAAGGGGGGATACAGAGGGGGGATATGGAGGGAGGAGGAGGATTCAATTAATGCACAATTGTGACAAATCAATAAAAAATAAAAATTAAAAAAAAAACACAAAGTCATTATATGATCATATTCTCCTTTGAGTAATAGTTATGTATATGTGGGGTGGGGGTTATTTAAGTTTATTTCATAAGAGATTGTAATAAAAGTGCATAGGTGAAATAAAAAAAATAAATCTTTAATCAAAAACAACAACAAAAAAAGAGACTGGGACAAAACACATGGAGAGGAGAAGAGAGCAGGAGAGAATAGGGGAGCAGCAGAAGCATTAGGTTTCAAGGTATGGGAGCAGGCAGGGTCCAGGCCCTAGCCTGGGCTGCTTGGAGCCTGGGGAAACCTGTTGGAGAAACTTGTAACTTGTATAAACTGACGTGGATATTTGGTACTTGGAAACTTGGGTTATCTTGGAAACTGTAAACTTGGAAATAATCTGGAGACCTGAAGATAATTTGCTGTGTTGCTGCTTTCATTGTGAGACGTCTGAAGTGGTTGTTGTTGTGTCAAGTGAGTCTTGGTGGTTTCCAGGCCACTTTAGAATTGGAGCTGAAGGAATGCTAGAGCTGTGCCTTTTGGAGACGACTTGACCACACCATCCTGGTTTCATCATTGGATTCAATCTCCCACTTTGGAAGAAGGAGCAATGGTGCCATCCTGGCTTCTTCTGACTTTAAGTGAAGGAAGAAGGAGCGATGGCACCATATTGGCTTCTTCATCTGATTTGAAGTTGGAGCAGCTACCATTTTGAGGAAGCATATGGCCTAAGACCACATGTAGCCTTTTGGACTAGAGGCTGGACTGGTGGGTAAGAAACCCTTGAACCCCTTGTATCCCACCAGTGACTTTTTTTTTAAATAAGTAAACCTGTTTTTATCTCCTTTTATGTGATCTTGCCACTGCATGCTCGGGCTGGGAAGAACCTGGTGTGTTGCTGACTTTAAGGGGCCAGCTGTTCTCCTTAATAAGTTTTGTTAAGCACCCTGTTTTGCTTGTTTCTTACCCAATATAAGTAAGACTTTTTGTCACAACAGAGATTTTCTCCCCCAGAGAAAGTTATGATGAAATTATAAGTAACTTTGATATATGTCTTCTTTTTACCTTAATGGCTTATATCCAGACTACACAAGAGGACAGTTTAGTAAGCTCGCTATAAATATTTGAGAAAGGGAAGGCACAACAGGTTCAACTAAAAGGAAACAAAAACATTGTCTAGAGTATTATATTCCAGAATGATGGAATCCTGAAGATCTAGCCTCTAATAAAAGGAATAATAAGTAACAAGTAGGATCAAAATGACTATTTGGCAATGATGAAAATTAAGGATTTGCAATGATCCAAGGAGTGTATGTGAAGTAGAATCCATTCCTGTATTGGCATATAATGGAATTAGCCTTATTGAGATAAGTCTAACAAACCATATAGTGGTATAGCTTGCCTTTTCCCCAGTTCCCTCTTTCAATAATCTATAATGTCCTTGAAACCTTTGCACCAAGATTGTGAAAATAAGTAGGCTTCCAGTTACTGAAGGAAAGAACAGATTGGAGCTTATTGAAAATCCCATCCCCAGAGAATTGCCTGTATTGAACCTGTCCAGTCGGTCCCTGCAAAGCTCTAAAGTCAGGGCTTGTCATTGACCTCAATCAGTGCTAGCTCCCTGCAACCAGCCATGTCTTTTTTTCAACTTCTTCTTTCAGTGGTTGCCAAAAATTGTTAGTAGCAATTGGATGATATTGCTATTCCCTAAGGCTGTGATAGCAGTTGGGAATAATGTGCAGCTGACCAAAACACTTAAAGGAAAAATTAGCATATGAGATTTCCCCTGGGGATTTTGAGAAAGTCTGCCCACAGAAGCCTAGGAATCTAGAAAGAGACAGACAATGGCAGAGCTGTGCTTCTGGTTGGGAGGTGCCTAAGGAAAGACACTGATCCCTCACCTCTGCCTGACCTGGGCCTATGTATGAGAAAGAAGTGAAGGAGAAGGATGGACCTAGAATTCCTTTGGCCAAGAACTTAATGATTCCAGGTATTTAAGATAACTTCTGATCAATACTGGCTGACCACAAGCAAGAAGGCATAGTCAAACTGCTGAAATCAAAATTCAGAGTAACTTGATACAAGAGAACTAGAATGTGCCTTGAGGCAGTAAATGGTATCTTTAAGTTGTATCTAATTGTATTCTTACTAATAGTACTAAATATGCAAAAGGGAAACAGATTCTGAGTGGAAGTATAGCTTGTGAGAAAGGCAGTATTACTGAGAATATTTTGTGTTGTTCTTCTGTAAAACTAGGCAAAAAACAGTTAAATCAATGAATCACAACAAACTTACTGGTAGGCTATTTAGCAAGCTTAGTTACTTAGCTGTCATAAATACCCATAAACTGCCAGAAGGAGGCCTTGCTTTAAAACTGACAACCCACAGGAAAATGTTGATTAATTCAATTCATTTTTCTTCAAATTAGGTCATTCATCAAAATTATTTTTTTCCGACTGTGATGAATGAGATTTGCAGGAGAGATGTTGAAGAAAGTATGTACTGGTGGGATAAATGGGAAACTGGATGTACTCTTCCATTTTTGCCAATTAACTGATGTGAATTTTAAAAAAAATGCAAAGTGAGGGTCCTTTAGCCTGTCAAGGAAAATCATGTAGGAATGAAATATTCATATGCCCTCAAAATGGATAAGAAATCACTACTTAATCCCCTTACAGCACTGATTCCACTAAGGAAAGATATTCTGAACTTTTGTTTACAGCTGTGCTTTTAGAAATGGTGAAAACTGTCAGGGCTGTGTGTCCCAGCCAGAAGAGGCAGGTGACAGCAGTGAAAATTCAATGCTTTAATGACTTGACTCTCCTTAAACTGAATGTAGATAATAGCTTTAAAATCTCTGCATTCGCATAATTCTGTGTCCCCACAGCAGACATTTCCATTTATTGTTTGTAGGTTTTAGAGGAACCCAAACAGCATTCTAGGCAGACTAACACTGAGACATTTGTATCTTTTAGGAAGAAATGAGCTATTTAATTTGACATATTGGATATTGACTCTATTGTGTTGCTTTTTTAAAAAAATAAAAGTGGAAAATTGGCCTTTTGATGAAAGGAAGAACACGGCATCAAGTTTTTTCGTATGCCAGTTTTCATGCTAGTTGCAGTGTCTATCACATTTTAAAACTCCGAGGTTTTATGTAATGTTGATTATGAAGACATTTAAGAAAAAAGGCTATTTAGTGAAATCAAGTAACTATCCTAATTCATATAACTAGCAAACATTTAAACTCAGATCTCTCTGATTTTCCAGTCCATGTTTTCTCCCGTCTTCAAGTATATACATAATGCAGTTACATTTGAATTAACAATCAAGCTAGGTCAGCATGTGCCAGCTTTTCTGTGTGCATTCATTACCTCATTTAATCTTCATAGCAGCCAGATGAGATATATGAATTCTGAAAAGCTAGGTAGGTATCAGTTGTTCTTTCTGACTGCAGAGTCTAAACTTTTTCTATAACAATCACTTTTTCTTAAAAAACTCCAAATTCTGTTGGCGTCTGGTATTCTACTTTATCTAAACATACTTTTCAATATAATTATATTAGCAAGTTACATTACAAGAAATCTTGTACAAGAAATTATACAAGAAATCTGTATAAGCAGCATGCTAGATCAGCTGCTGTGTGCATACCTCTGGACAGTGTTTGCTTCAATTTTTTTTTTCTATCCTCCTGTGACAAAAGCTATGTAATTAGATTGATTTGTCCCCCCCTTCAGAAAGGCACTCCATGGACCAGTATCAATGCAAAATGTGATAGCACAAGTAGAAACAATCTCACAATGTTGGAATGTTAAAAGCTTGGACCAATCTAGCTTTTAATGCCTTAAAAAGCCACCTTGAAAATAAAATGAACAATTCAACACAGCACTCCTTTGCTTTAGGGCACAAGCAGTTCCCTCCCTAAGAGTCACTCCCCCCAGAAAGGAAAATGAGCAGATAACCCCCTAGATAACCTCATGGACAACCCAGCTCTTAAACTTAAAGTACATCTCTAACAAGTCCACCATATTTTACCTTTGTTTGTCTTAGAAAAGGAATGCAAGTGTATAGTTTAGCTTGTAAAACAATATAACAGGACCTGCAAATAAACAGTCAGGGCTGAGTCTCCCTTGGCCCTCAGCTGAGCTTCCTAATAAACTTGCTCTTTTGTCTTGGTCTCCTATGTCTGAATTGTTTGTGCTGAGGGGCATTTGATGCAGGGCCTAACAGCAACAAGGAATGTATAGATTTATGGACCCTAAGAAGAAAATGCTGCTATTTGCTCTTTTGAATAATATCTGTGTCTCCCCTGCCAGGTTCCTCTCAAGAGGTTAAGCATCAGTAGAACAAAGACTCATTTGCTGTGAAGAACCCTTGGTGTTAAATAAAGGAAATGTCAAAAAAAGTCCACAGACCATTCCTGAATCATATTTACTGGTTGTGGGAGGAAGGAACATGAATTAATGTCTTGACAGGGCCCCTTATATCTGTAAGGGAACTTTACATATAAGATATTCAAATTACATCCATCTTTCAAACACACACACAGGAACAGATGAAATTAGCTGTATAGGACCAAAGGATTACTTTCAAAATATTTTTAAAAGGTGTTTTACCTTTATCAATTGAGTTTTAGAAGTCCACCTCTTTTATGTAACTGAAAAGGTTAGAAATTAACTTGGCCCACTTCCTTTGTTAAGAAAAGTAATTACATATTCCTTGTGTCTGTCTTTACTCTATAAACTGAGTCTCTAAACTCCAATGGTGGGGACTCATCACTTGGGGAAATGTGATGTTGGTCTCCCAGACCCAGATTTCTAAGTAGGAATAGAACAACCTGTTCAACACATTTCTCTTTAATTAAACTGAATTTGTTTCACAGTAATTATTTCAATCCATTAGGTTGATAAAAGATTGGACAAGTGATTCTAATTCCTTACTTTAGAAATCACCTCTTTCAGGAAGTTGCCTTTCGTTTATAGGAGGGACCATGATCTCATATCATTTATTGGACAGTTAGATGTCTGAAACTTGTGAGTCATCAATGTCATTGTTGTCATGATACTGATAGTGTTCTCTGTTATTATAGGGGTCTCACTGGATTGCCAGCAGAGCTACAAGGACAGTGATCACTTAGAGGAGTTACTGTTTGTGTCTGGATGATGGTTAAAGAAGATGGTGTCCTCTAGCTTATTTTTAAAGCAGTAGAAAATTTTCCAATGGAACAGAACTGATGAGGATTTTTTTTAATGCAGATATCTGAAGTCATGGTTTCACATTGGAAACTAGAGATTTTATTTCAGAAATGGAAAGGCTAGAGGGTTGTGTGGTACCTGAAAAGAAAGAATGGAAGAGAACCTGTGGGATGTTGGAGGTTGTGCTATGGAACTTGGATGATGTTTTAGGGGAAATAAATATTCATTACATTTTTTTGTAGCAGTGTAGTGACTTGATCAGAGGTATGTTTTGAATACAGATTAAAGAAGAAAAGTTGAAGAAACTGGTTAAATCAAAGGTTGCCACGAGGCACTTGGTGAGAGAAAACAGTAAACTATCTTGGAATATAGGACACCTGAGAGTGTGTATGTTTGGAAGAAATGTGATGCAGTGACTTGTGGGAGATGATTTATAAAGCATCTATTTACAATGTTCAGTGGAGAATTCTGCAGTAGGAAAGTACATGTTGGCCCCTTATTTGTTTTGATAAGTGAATATACTCCAGAGGGTTAAAGCCTATGATTACATGCAAAACCAGAGTTTATAGAGGAGCTAAGAGGAGGATTAAGAAGCAAAGCGCCGGGCATGGTGGCTCGTGCCTGTAAGCTTCAGCCTATGAAGTGACCGGGGCTGGTGATCGTGGTTCAAGTCCCGCCTGGCGCCTGGGGCCCCGTAGCAAGCCCTAGTTCCAAAAAAATATATAAATATATAAATAAACAAATAAATAAATAAATAAATAAATAAATAAATAAATAAATAAATAAATAAATAACTGGGCATGGTGGCATGTGCCTGTAATCCCAGCTACCTGGGAAGCTGAGGCTGGGGATTGTTTGAGTCTGTGGTACCTCAGGCAATGAGAGCCTGTAGTTCTATGGGCAAAAATAGAGAGACCTAGTCTCAAAAAAAAAAAAAAAAAAGGGAAGAAGCAAAGAAACCTAGATGGGGCATGGTGGCACATGCATGTAAGCAGCAACCTAGGAAGCCATGGCCAGGGCCAGGGATTGTGGTTCAAGTCCTGCCAGGGGCATGTAGTGAGGCCTAGTTCCAAAAAAATATAACTGGGTGTGGTGGCATGCACCTGTAATCCCAGCTACCTGAGAAACTGGGCATGTTGGTGGTATAGAGGTGAGCATAGCTGCCTTCCAGCTACCTGAGAAGCTGAGGCTGGGGATTAAATACCAAGATCTAGTCTCAAAAAAAAAAAAAAATAAATAAAAGAAAGAAACCTGATGAGTTTAAGGAGACAACGGTACAATTGGATAGAGGGTAAGTTTGTTCTGTGATATGATAAGAAGTACTAACATGGTAATCTTGGCCTTCATTTTATTATTAGACCTACCTTTCATGAGTTTTATTCATTTGCTGCTATTTTCTTCTCTCATGTCTTAAAGTATCCTTTCATCAAATTGATAGGGAACCATGGCTCCTCCTCTTGGTGATGAATTAGAGTTGTGCTCTGTTGCCCTGGTGGGCAGAGTCTGACAGAAGACCATGCAAGGGTTTGAGCAGAGAGATGGGAAGGGCCCCAGTATACAATGGGGCCATGCTACAGCCTGGGTGGCTGCAGGTTTGAGCTGCAAGAGCAGGAAGAGGGCAATCACAGGCTCCTGCCCCAGATCCAGGGGAGCTGAGAGCTGAAGGAAGCAGAAAAAAGTAGCTGTTTGGAAGCTGAAACCTGGAGAAAACAAGAGATTGTCTTAAGCTGGTTTTGTATCTTTATTTGTTGGAAAAACTCTGAAAAACTCAAAGAAGTTGGAACCTTGGAAAGACTTAGAAAACATTTATCATGGCTGAGACAAGGGCTTGCTGCAAACCTGGGCTTTGTGTTGGCCATCTGGGAGCAGCTGACATTTATCTCTTCTTAGATGCGTGTGGCTGGGGCATGTCACATGCAACTCTGGATTGAGAGACTTGGACTAAACTATGTGGTGAGAAAACCCTGGGTCTTCCCAGTCTCAGTGACTCATGCTTTATTTACTCTTTCTCCCTTTTTGCCTTTAAAAAATATGGTTTGCTTTGAAACTGCTGCATGGTGGGAAGTGCCTAGGGGCAAAAGCAGAATTTTAAAGTACCTTCCCTCCACCTCCCTCTGGCTTGTTAGCTTCAGGCTTTGCCCTTTTATCTGATAACAAAATCATCACCTTGATATTACCCCACCTCTGTTTCTCAGCAGAGGTGCTTATGTCTTTATTATCCCTTAGAATACTTACCTTTCTTATATTTTAAAATTAATCTCCAAGTAAGATCAACATTCACACATGCAATATTTATATACCTTATACCACATGAAAGGATGATTTCTTTTATTAACTATACATCTGTCAGTATAGACAAAGAACAATAGTATAAGGAGAACAATAGTATAGATAAAGAGGATAGTTTTTTTTAATAATTCTGTTCTCTTTAAAAGTTATGCCTAAAAAAGTATCTACTCTCTGCATACTGTCGAGATTCTATTCTGTTCAGTCCCTATTATGACTGGAAGTTGAAAGCAAAACCATTCATTAAGGTCCTGTGATCTCAAGTAACAAGCACTTCTTTGGAAAGAGCAAGTAGTTGTGGGACATGTGGCCATATGGTTAATTGTTATGTGTTTGAGTAATTTGTAACCAAATTCTTCCACTTCCAGTGAGATATGAACTTGAGAAAATGAGCTTATGGTAATGTCTAGTGGGTTTGGATTGGATATAGAAAAATCTTTCTGCTAAATATCATTAACTGAGAAGAGTTGAAGAAAGAGGAGCATTTGGAGAACTTCAATTCATGTCTCAGAGACAGTTCTCCGACAGAGATATTGGGAATTACTGACCCTCACTAGGTTATCAATGCTAAAGTCATTAAAGCCCCTATGTTAAACTCTAGTTTCTTTCCAGGATTCCTTATAATTGCCATGAAACAATGAGAGATAATTGTCACAGTTGAGTTCGAATAAGTGTTGGCAGAGTTTACTCCAAATTAAATTGATAAATGAAGCAAACAGCTGATTTCCTGACCGCATTCACCATCCAAGATATCTTTCAAGAATGCCTTTTCCAATGGCCATTCAGAATTTTCTGCTCCATTCCTGTTATGGCATTTTACTGCTCAAGCCTTTTGGAAACGTAACATGAAACTAAGCCATTGTAAAACACCAGGAAATTTTAAAGCACTCTGTAAATATGAAGCAAGGTTCAAATTAATTGTAGACATTTCACTGAGGAAAAAAATTATCCAAATAGCTTAGTACCAAAAGGAAACTGTGAGTGCAGTTGGCTTTGCTATTAAAAAAATCTCTTGCATTTTCCTAATTTTTTTTCCTTTTTTCCATCCTTTATTCAGCATGTTTTTAAGTTTTCAATTAGCAAATAATTAAATTATTGTTTGAAAAAAAATGATGGATAAAGGAAAATGTGACTTTTTTGCTTTCGTGTTCTTATCCTTAATGTTTGAAAATATTTCTCTTTGTGGTTGATAAATAGTATTTCCCCAAAAATGTGAAGCTATGTTGTGAGAACAGAGTTCAAAAGTCATTCTTATTAAAAACAAAACAAAAAACATCACTATGACAAGGACATCAGACAGTTTGTTAACATGAGCATGGACTTGCCTAGTTCCTGCGATTTGTGCTATGTATGAAATCCTTGCACACTGCAGGATTTGTGACTGCATCTTCTCCTTACCATACTACTACCTTGTTGTTGTATTGCTGGTGCTCTGTGACTTTCTCATGATTCCAGACCACCTGGCATAGCAGATGTCAAGCCTCTGGGTTTAGGGAATAACTCGGTGCCCTAATAACCTTGGCAGTCCTCACACATGGTCAACACCCCCTCAGTTCCTGCAGAAATCCTTGCTGGGGGTGTAGCTTGGCTTTGCAGAGCTGAGCTGGCATCAATTTGAATGTACCTTTTCCCCAGGGGAGCTGTTTCACTGATGTTTTTGCTCAGCTTGTTTTTTGTTGGTGCCTAATTGGGGTGCTTGAGTCAGCTTTAAGGGGAGGGTGCCCAGATTGGGCGCCATGATTGAGCCTCCTGGGTAACTTCTAGTTCAGGATTTGGTCACACCTGGCCTGCTCCCCACAGGGTGGGAAAGGACCCAGAGAACTCTTGTAGTCAAGTCCATGAAGTTTTTCTTGCCCTCTGGCAGCCTGGGTGACTGCTTTGTTTTATGATTGAATTTTCTCAAATGAGTGCAGAGGTTGATGCAGGAGATACAGAATGCCAGCAGCTTGGACCTCACACCCCACACCCTGAAGCCTCTCTCTCCCTGGCTCTGCTCCACAGTTAGGGTTAGCCTTGGGTGGACAGTCTTTGTTCTCCAGAGCAGCAGGGAGAGGTGGGTTCCAAAGAAGGGGAATGGCCAGTTAGACCTTTGGGACTTCAGCTCCTGTGCAGAGTTTCACTCAGCTGTCTCCAGATTAGAGACACCCTGTCTTGATGCTCCAGGTGGTGGTTCTTTTCTATCTACCAACTGTTCGATTCCCTAACCATGTTTTACCTCTTGCCCAGATCTTTTCCTGAGTTAGGAAAATCTTAGTTGTTATTTCAGTCTTGAAGGATTGAAAGAGACTTATATTTAACAAGTAGAAGAAATCACCAGAAATTTGGCCAAGCTGTTAAGTAGCAAGTGTTAGAAGGGAAACGTATGCCCATGCCTGCCTTGATTGGAGTGTCCGGTTCTGCTAGAAGGCTGGTCACATGGAGCTTTGTCTTCTTGTAACTTTCGGAAAGATGTGTGACCTGGGCCCTTTTTCCAGGGGCTGAGATCCAGCCCAGGTGACTGTACACCTCTGAACCTCCAGCTAGTAACTTGGTGATTGTGGGGGAAGTCCTGAAACAGGGTGAAAAGAGGGGACTTTTTATCTTCACTTTAACACATACAGGCCTGCTTCTCTCTCTGAAGCCAGCTACAAGCAGTTCCTTTAACCTTAACTGGATACAGCTATCTGCCTGCTTCTCCCTACCAAGCAGGCTACACTCTTCATTAGCATTTTCACTGATCACCTTTACCATTGATATGCAAAAGCCAGCCAACTGCTCTCTGCTTTCAGCTCCAAAAACTGCAGAAAAGAAAAACTTTAAAACACAGTTTAAACTTTCCACTCGTGGGTTCTTACCACCATCCCCAGCCTTCTCAACCAAAATACCAAACCAATGCAAGACTATCAGTGCA
>PVHY01000975.1:0-43446 GCA_004024945.1 Uropsilus gracilis | reverse complement strand
GTCTAATTATCCTAATAACTACATCCATAGAAAGTGCAGTACATTAGAATGGCCATGCGTCTGTGTGACATAGCATCTCAGCTGCCTACAAGGTTGGCAGTTAAAACAAAAGGGGAAGGGAGTTGTGGGGTGCCCAGCTAGGACACGAAACATGTTCCTTTATCAATAGCTGCCTCTGGCCATTTAGCCCTGGCTGATTTAGCCCAGACTTGCAAAGTATAGAACCAGATTAAGTTTTTTCTCCCAATTCTTGAAATCACCTATTTATTTAAGTTTTGCTGTCCTATCTGATGGGCCACACTACCCAGGAGGTGCTAGTTTACAACCTTGAACATAAATTCCAATGGGGAGGCTGGAGTAGGACTAAGAAATTGAGATTTATAACCGGAGCTTTAGAATGTCCAAATGATAGTGAGTTCCTTCAAGCAATGTGTTTAGTATTCCCTCATTTGTTTTAATAGTAAAATTAGAAAGTTGTGTCAAAAGCCCTCTTAGGCAAACCTAACCCTGGATGGTAATTTTTGTTTTGTCACCATTAGAGAAGGGCACATGTGTCTACTTAACCTTCTCAAATTGCAATCTTAAAATGTTTTTTTTTTTTTCAATCCTGTCTCCTTTCCAATAGTCTCTTTAGTAATATCTCCAACAACCCTGACCTGAATGGAAAGAAATCTTTCCTTACTTGAGGCAGCCTGGAGAAAGAGAGACACGGGTGTTGAACATGCGCATGGCTGTTCAAGGGTTATAACAATCTGCTTCAGCTGGGAAAGGTTTCCCAACTAACCGAGCTGTCACTCTCTCCCTCCTCCTCTAAGCTGCTTCCTCTGTGAGTTTATTGTTCCCAGACTTTTCCTGGGATTCAATCCTGGTGCTTAAAGCAGCTATGATTTCTGTCTCCTAAGTCACACATACTTGATGGCAGATATATCTGAACTTCAACAATCCATTGGAGTTTTTCCTGTATGCAGAGAAGACAGGGATTATCAGGACTGGTCATCTGGTTCTCTTGACTTTTGTTGATCCTGATGAAGCCGTCTTGCCATCTTGTAGATGAGTTTTCCTCCCTTTTCTACCAACATACAGGCAGTTGTTTGCTTCCTTCTTCTTCAGAATTTCATTGTCAAGTGGAAGGAGACAGAATATCCTCTATCCGTTAGTTTTCTTGATATTATTTCTTCCAAGTATTATAGTAAAGGGAGTGGGGAAGATCACCCATTGGACACCTTGTAAACTAAGATAACATTTGCATAGAAATCATCCAGATAATGACCTTGACCTGTTTCTTGCACTTGTAGTCACTTCTTTACCTTGATTCCATCCATGTTCATAGTTTATCTTCTCTAGACCAAGTTGACAGTTTCCATGAAGTGATATTGCTCATTTTTAAGCTAATTTGAATTCAATCTTCAGTAGGCTGCCTTAAGGCAAT
Source organism: Uropsilus gracilis (assembly GCA_004024945.1). NCBI lineage: Eukaryota > Metazoa > Chordata > Mammalia > Eulipotyphla > Talpidae > Uropsilus > Uropsilus gracilis. Next base: position 42,017 of record PVHY01000975.1, on the reverse strand, counting down.
GTGTTCCAAACTTAAGCAATTACTAAGTTCATTTTGTCTGTTGCACTTTGTGGGTGTGTAGTCATTGAAACTCTTGGCAACAAAATCAACATTGAGGAAATCATTTCAGCCTCCTTCTTCATCCTGTTTCCTTTTCTGCTTGGTTATCTTCCAGGCTTCATAAATAGATCACCCTGTGTCTTTTTTGATAATATAAATTTTCATGATTTACATCACGATAATTTTTGTGATTGCATCCTAAGCTCCCAGATGTTCAGAATACTTTCCTGTTCCCTTCAGCTTCCACAGTTCCCATCAGTCTCTGCCCACCGCTGTGTTTCGGGCCACTTACTTATACATTTTTTTTTGAGATGGAAAGCTTATGTTGGAAACAATTTTGGTTATCAGAACTTGTGCTGAAATTCCTCCATACTCATAAATAATAGCACATAGCATAGAAATCTGTGTGGATATAGTCTAATGCAGAACAAAATATAACATATGTGACACATGAATTTAAATTACAAACTTTCCCCCAAACCTCTCAGTAGAATAAATCATTGTAAGAACTGCCCGTTTCCCCTTCGACATGGAAATGCCTCTTTGCAAAAACTGGAACTCAGTCAGCCATTGACGACTCAGTCTCTCTGGAATCCAAGTCACTGGCATTCTGAGGCTTGTTTCCTTTGTTCAACATGGCTGACAATTTTACACATCTTCAACCATTACTAATCTCCACAAAGCTGGAAATTACGGAAGCAGAGATGGCAGCTGTACACGCTCCGTGTTTCAATTCAGTGTCTTTCTGTGTTGTGCCTCACGCCCTTTGTCCCATTTTTTTCAGTGCTAAAATGCCATATTTTAATCTTTTTATTGATTCTTTTTGGACAAGGTCTCATATTTTAATTCCTTTCTTGAAGCAAGGAAACTGAGTTTAACCACTGGGGTGCTTAATTTGAAGTGACTCGAAGTGGTAGCTATTAATGCTGTAGAAAAGGCCTATAGTCAGAAGAGTTGTTAAACCTCTATTTATTATGCAACCTAAATTTCAGTTCCACCTGAGAGCCTTCTTGGCTATTTCTTGAACGTTCTGACTGGTTCCCCAAATTTTCACTTCATCGATTTCCAAGCATGGTGTGCTGCTGGATGTGTCATCTTGGTTGCTACTGTAAAACGAAATGTGCGTGTGTGTGCCCATCATATCTGCCTTCACACATACTTGAGTAAGCATCATGCATCTTGGACTGGTCAATTAAGGAAAAAGATAAGTCAGATGTTGAGTCCATGGATGGTGTTGAGTCACCTGTACACCAAGCCTGGCTCTTCAAGTCTGGTGCCTAAGACATCTTGGCCATCCTGATACTCAAGCCTGGTTCTTTGAAAAAGCAGTTCTTCATTAATGATTTACATCATGACTGAAACAGCAGATGCACCCTGCTGAACTTCTCCTGAGGGAATTGGTTTTGCGGGCCACCCCACATCTGTCTACCTGCTACCTGCCCTTTCCTCATTTAATCTGATGTCAGCTGGAGGGGGAGGGATGTACTTTCCTTCTGGGCTTAACTCTCTGTGACTTCACCAGCAAGGAATAAAAGTTGTGGTGACAAGGGCTGCCCCTAGATGCTCTGTTAATTAATGATTTTTCAGTGTTCGAGGTCATGCCAATATCAGAACCAAAGAATTCAAGTTTGGACCATGGTGAGGCGTGTAACAAAACTGTTTCCTATTAACTGTGTAAGAAGTTCAGTCCATCTGTTTTCTGTTTGCCCTTAATCCTTCACAACAATACTGAGGAATTTGTGCATGTTTTCTTCTGTGACTTCTTCAAGACCTTTTGCTTTGATGAAAGTCTACTCTGGATACAAGCAGACAGATCAGCATCATGAGCGGCAGAGACCTGCAACTGGGGGTAAAAAGCTTCCCGCCCATCCAAAACAGCTTCGCCATCTCCTACTCTTCCGGCTGATAGAACCCCGTACAGGAACTCACTTTACTGTGATGGCACGGTTTGCCTTTCTATTACAAAAGCTTATTTAAAAAAAAACAAAAACACAAATTTTCTCTCACCCCCAAATTAACAAGTAATACTAACATCACGTAGCCAATCTGCTCAAGGTCAAACTAGCTTCAGATTTATAGCAAATTGCAGGGATTGTCTGGAGGTTAATTTTGTGTGTTGGCTTGTTTGGGTCAGTGGCATCCAGCTGCAGCTGTGTTCCTGAGAGTGCGTGTCAGGGCATCTGAGGATGAAGTGGCATTGTTGTTAGGAGTGCAGCGGTAGTCCCTTCCCAGTAAGTGAGTGTGGTCTGTAGAGTGAGGCCTCCCAACACAGGGCAAAAGAGAGAGAAGACAGTTCTTTTGTTCTGACTCATCGCTGAGTTGGGATGTTTCATTTCCTCTTCTCTGGTCCTTGGACTGAATTTCTACCATCAGCTTTGCTGGTTCTTAAGCTCTTGGGTTCAGGCAGTACCATAAACTTCCCTGAGTTTCCACTTTGCAGATCTTGGGAGATTCAGATTTGGGATTCTTGGTTTCTGTAAACACAGAGCCAGTTCCTTGTCTGACAGATTGATAATATGTAAGTGGGTAGATAAAGGGTAGGTGGGTAGGTAGGTGATAGATAGGCAGAGAGATGATAGGTACAGAGGTAGATTATAGTTAGGTAGGTAGATGACAGGTATAATAGACGTATAGATAGATATAGGTAAAGAGACAAATGATAGGTAGGTAGATAGATGTATTTATATACATGTATATGTTCTGTTCTATTTATTGGTTCAGTTCTCTAGCAAACTTTTAAAAAACACTATGTTCCAGACCGAGTTTCCACAGTTAAGAACATCTTGGTAAGGTACATTACATCTCAGTAAGGTACATTTGTCACAATAAATGAGCCAACTTTAAAAACTATGTTTATTATGTTTCATCAAGTTTCTAGAGGTAATGATGATTTGCAGTGTGTGTGGCTCACACCTCCTCAGATGTGTTTCATCACCCTCACCCTACCCCCAAAACACCCTCATTCCTTCATCCCAGTCCACAAGGTGGACTGCTCCCATCCCTCTTCTCCTTATCATAGCCTCAGTAAAAGAATGTTTTCATACAATGTGATTATTATATTTTCTCTCTCATTTCTTCAGTAAATGAACATATTTTGATATAATATTAACTACAGACTGTGCTTTATTCAGATTTTTATAGTGTTCACCCACTATTTTCCTTTTCGAGGATTCTACCCTGAACATGATATCACCATGAATACTTTGAAAATGACTTCTGCTGCTTTCTAAAACCCCAATTAAATGTTTGTCATATCCACTGAGATTGCTCCAGAATTCATGGGTACTTCTCAAATACTCTGCTTTGTCTGTCTGAGTCTGAAATTTCTCTTGACCTATTTCAAGTGCTCTGATTTTTCAGCCAATTGAAATTCACAACTGAGTCCATCATAGGCATTTTCCTTGTTTTTAGCCTATTGTTTTCTAGCATTTCTTTTGCTGTTTGTTATACATTTGTGTTTTCATGCTGCCCACTTTACCCATGAATATTCTTGACATATTAATCACAATTATTTCAAATTCCTTGTGTAATACTCTTAACATTTACATCACACTTGAGTATGGCACACATCTTCAGAACTGTGGTGGCTTGCTATTTGGCACACCTTGAAACTTCTTGCTGACAGTCATTCATACTGTCAGCCATGGCATAGTGGTCAGAGGAACTGGGGTACATAGATCTTTTGTGTGAGCATTTATATGAATCTAGTTTGGAGATGCTGTCCCTTTAGTGCGAGAAGTTCTGAGTTCCCCTATTGTCCTTGCTTTATGGCTCCTGTTGACTTTGTTCTGCCTAAGTTCTCCATTCAGAGAGAACCTTGGCCTTGTAACTCATCTGTACATCAGTGTCATCATGTTAGACTCTGTGATTTGGAGTAGGGGCAGACTTTTAGTGGGTCCAAAGTGGTTTGCCAGTGATTTGTTTATTTTTCCCCATCCTGCCTCCTCCCTGCCCCCCCCCTCCACCCATGGTTGGCTGCTATAGATGTATTCACAATCTACTTTTAAAAGTCACTGACCCCTGTTGTCTTTGTTTTTGGTTTGGTTTGGTTTGGTTTGGTTGATGGCTGTTTGTTAAAAAGCATTCCTGTCACAGGGATTCCCTTCCCCAGGTAGGATAAAACTCTGGCAAAGTCTTTTCCTCTAGAAAATACATACATGTTGTTCAAATCTACCCAGGAAATAATTGGAATTAATATGCTTTTACTCCTGGCTCATACTTACGAGATAACTGATAAATTTTTTATTCTTTCCAAATTTCTGTTCTTTATATATTATTTACACTCCCCTCTGTTCATTTAATATATATATATGTATATATAGATATTAGGATATCCACATAGAGCTGCTACATATTAAATTCATCTCTTAAAACCGTATTTAATCAGAGTCTTACTGGCGAATATTATTAAATGATCATCACCAGGTTTCTTGTAGGTTTTGCATTAACTTCACTATCTAAAGTTCATTTTCTAGTAAATACTTTATATAGTGCTAGCAGGAACAGAATGTCCCAAGTATTTGATTGTTATAGCAGTTCATCCAAAGACTTTGTAGTTGAAAATCAGCTTGAAGGCGCCAATCAGAGTTTCACATTTCTTTTTCCCTGGTATCAGATAAATGTCTCCCTTATCTTGAAATAGAAAATACTGTCTCCAAAAACACAGAAAAATTAGAACAGTCCTAATGTTTGAAGTTTGATGACAATTTAATTTTCCCTCTTTTGTGTTTTCATATTTTTTTACATGTTCAGAAGATAAGTTGTTTTAATTTCGATGTCTTTTATGTCTTAATATTTAAAATTTTGGAGCTATTTGTATATATTTGTGCAAACTCCTTCAATTTATAGTTTATTTCTTTTGTTTTAATTCTCATGAGTGCTTTCCTGCACCGTAACATTTATTATTTTTTCTTTTATGGTTTAAATTTATTTTTTGTGGGACTCATAAAATATATGCTTTGGATTATTTTCTCTATTGGTTATATCTGTTGCCTTTTCTCTTATTTTTGTATATCACTTTTTATTTCTCTGATTTTTAAAAATCTCAGCTGGTACTTCTATTATTTGTTATGTTTATATCTTATGTTTTTTCTAGTGAAGCCTTCACTTCTAAAGTGTTTTTCTGTTTCTTTGAATTCTATCATATGAATTCTAATTTTTTGTTTCACTTATAGTTTAGGTTGCACTTTCAAATCATTTATCATTTTAAAACTGTTTAGCTCATGTTAAAAGATTGAGTTACAGTGTTTCTCTGATTTACCCTTGTATCTGACTCACCCCATGTGAAATCAACCTTTTATTTTATTTATTTAATTTTTATTTGTTTATTTTTTTTTATTGGTTGCATATATACGATCCAAAGGGGGTTAATTCTCTTGAGAGTGTAAGGCAAATAGTTCTTCAGCATCTGCTGTTGAATATGGAATGAAGCACTCCAGACTACGTCTGCTACCCAGCTAACTTTTTCCCAGTAAGACCATTTCTTTGTAGTCTTATGAATACCTATTCCTGCTTACCTATCTTAGTCTTGCTTCTGCTATTTTAAAAAGGCATTTTCAGGGAAAATAAGTAACATCTCTGAGTCTTCTTCCTTAGTAAAGTGCAGTTTAGACCTATTGTAGTTAATTATTGTAAAAACCAAATGGATATAAATACCTAATAGTGTGTCTCATTCTATAAAGTGACTGTTACTGTTGTTATTATTTGACTTGGATAAATTACTAAATCTCTTGAGTAAAAGTGCTCAACCACCTCTTTTTTAGTAATGAGGAAGTGACAACCTTTTCTTATTTTGTAATTCCATATTTTTCACTGGTAATTTAGTTCAATTATCTCTCATTATAAGCTCAAATAGAGTCCTGATTTTCTAAATCAAAATCATCTTTGTTACTTTATTATTTGCTATAATTTTGTTTCTATCACTTTTCAGATTGTCTTTAATAAGGCGCAGTCCATCACTTGACGAATCTTTGCTCAATTCTGGATTACTGCAAAAACTGTATGTGCGCTTAAAAACACTCTCAGAAAGCATCCAACTGTCCATGTGGACAAAAGAAGTGTAAGATGGGTGGAGCTTGAAAGTTCTCTTTTTAGAGCAACTCTGTGAGACAACTCTGTTCTTGATTCAGGGCAGTGATGCAGTTGAAATTTGAATAGGCGCCAAAATGCTCTGGTGGGCAGAATCTGAAAGAACTATGAGAGAAAATGGGAATTGGGAAGAGAGGGTGGAGATAGAAGGAATGAGCAAGGAAAGTAAAAAGGAAGAAAAGAAAGGAGATGAGAATGGCAGATGGAGAGAACAGGCCCATATGGCCTGCCAGGGGAAGCCCCTTGGAAGAGTGAGCTGGAGGTAGCAAGGAGCCAGGTTGACTGGCAGAAGAGTAGCCAGTGCAGAGAGTGTGACACTGTCGCAAGGTGGAATAGAGAGCTGGTACCTGGAGATGGCCAGGGATTTGGAAAGTTGATTTGTGCATCAGCAATTGTGGAAAAAGTTAGAAGCAGCTTGGAGAAGTGGAGCAGCACAGAACACTGGAGAAGAAGCAAAGAGAAGACATTGGAGAAAGACTGGACTTTGCAGTGCTTGCCTCAGGTTTGGAGGGACAAAGGGCACCAATTTGGACATGTATCTTTGGGACTTTTGGAACTGAAAATGGTGACTGGGGTAAGATAACTGGCCACTTGTGGCAGTGAGGACTTTTCATTTTCCTGGTTAAGTTCCCTTTTTAATAAAACCCTGTTGTTAAACTGCATTTGAGTGGCAACTGCTACGTGCAGATGATGCATACCTGTAGTTTCTTGGTTAGTGACTTTTGCCCCTTTTCGACCCAGTATCATTCTGAATGTGGATCTTACAGGGGAACAAAAATCTGCCACCTGAAAATAAGTCTTTGACATGAGTTTTATTTCATGGGAAGTCTCTGAAAGCTGAGAAGAAGTGACTTTTGACATTTATCTGTAAACTGGTCCCTGTAAGGGCCTCTCTGAGGAAGACCTAATCTCTTTATCTCTTCTCAGTAGAGAAGGCAAACTAAATCTGCTTATCTTTTGTTTTCTGAATCTTTCCCAGTAAACTCCCCAACTGAATTTATCCTTTCTTCCCCCAGTCTTCCTTGTGTTAGCAGGTCTATGTAAGGTGGCATCTAAAGCCATTATAGTGGTAGACTGTGGGTGCTGTGGACATGTAGGCTCTATGACAACCTGAAGGCAGGGGAGCTTATACAAGGCAAACCAGTGTTACCTCACTAAAAACATAGTAATAATTACAAAAAATTAAGAAACTTATTACTCTAAAAAAAATAAAAATAGATGCTGGGCAAGTTAAACGGTCAAACTGGGTCTCTCCCCTTTGTATACAGGAAGACTACTTTTCTTTTTGAGACTAGGTCTCACTATGTTGCCCTATGCTGTGGTCTCAAGTGATCCCCAGCCTTAGCCTCCCAGGTAGCTGGGTTTACCCCCCAGCTGCTTTTTCAAGACCAGGTCTTGCTATGTTGTCCAGGATAGTTTTGAATCCAAGAACTCAAGCGATCCCTGTCCTCTTGCCTCCCAGCACTTGGATTACAGGTGCATGCCACCATGCCCAGCAGGAAGTCTCAGTCTCAGTATGGTTTTTCCCTTATCAACCTTTCCCATGCTTGTTGTATTGCTTGCCACCCTAGAAAAAATCCGAGGGGTTCAGACAATTTCCTTTGTACTTCCAACAGTTTTTGCACAGACATCTTCTGATAAATGCATTTTTCCTTTCTGCTCTGATATTGCTCTAGTGACTCTGACTTGGAGACATGAGACATTTAAATAAATAAATGGAAGGAGAGAAATCCAGATGTCTCAAAGGAGTAAAGGGGCTACTATCTAAGTGTTCCCTGGAGTCCTGTCTATGTCAGGCTGAGATTGACTAGGATAGTGTGTTCCAGCCAACTGAATTATGTCATCAGTTTCACTATGTTTAGAGAAAGGTTGACTTGAGTTCAGGCCCCAAATATTGAGGTGTATTTTTATTTCACATCGTTTTTGTTTTTTTTTTTTTTTTAGATAGATACATAATGGCGATGATTCAAATCTCCAAGGCTCTCTCTGGGCCATTTGTCCATACTGCAGGTATCAGGTTATCATTACTTAAACTGTTTGTGCCTCAGGATATTCTTCAAAATGTGGGTCCCACTCCCCAAGGACTCAGAAAACTGAGTTATTAACCTGTAGATTTATTTCTAGTCACAAAGTTTGCTAGTTGGTAGACTCAAGTAAATTCCTCAATTCTCTGAGACTGGTAGCATTTTTTAAATGAAATGATGGTAATAATTTATGTGTAGTAATCCATTGGCAAGCTAAGTACATATGCTTACCTTGGAGAGAACATGTGTCAATGGCAAATCTTAATATTTCTTAAAATTCAGATTGTGGAATTGACTGAACAGTGATGGTGATTTGTGAGATTAAATCTCAAAGGCAACTTCAGGGCAAGGATCTTTTGTACTCCAATATGTGTCTCATTTCTAGAATTTTTACTAAGCCGCAAAAATAATATTGATTGTACTCAAGGGTATAAGAAGGTCATTTTCTCTGTGTCTTCATAACCATTCAATAGCACATTAAAGAAAGGAAAACAATCATATGTGAAATTAAATTCTGCGCATTCTCCCAATAGGAGACAGTGCTACCAATATTTACTATGATAAATTGTTCTAACTCTAAATGCTGATTCTTCAGTTACAGCTGGAGCTCCCTTGAAACTGAATGACCTCTTGGGTATCCTACTCTAAAGGAGAAGTGTTTCCAGCATATATATATATATATATATATATATATACATACACACACATACATGCATACATACATGCATATATATATATACACATATATGAGAGAAGTATTTCCGGTTATATATAGATATGTGTGTATATATATATATATATATATATATATACACACACACACACTTACATATAAAGGCAGAAAACACTTCTATATAAAGTTATATACATAACTTTGGAATCCACACTTCCATATATAGATACACACGTTTCTGGAGTGTGTGGATTCTAAGTACTTATCAGACATTTTTAATTTTTTTTGCTGTGATTTTTTTTTTAATCCATGTTCTTTTTCAATTTTCTAACCATTTAATCAGTGAAGAAAGAAAGACATAGTGTAGAGGATATAAATTTATATAAGAAAAAAATGCATTCAATGATTCATACTCTTTATATAATATCCACTATCTCATGTAGATTGCAAATGACCAATGCATATTGATCTATTTTAAAAAAGTGTTCAGTAACAATTAGTTGTTTAACTGTATTGAAATTTATTGTTTTGTATTAGATTTAATTCTAATATTTTATTTAAAAAATTCTTTATTATATTCACCATTCTATTGACATATTTTTCTTCTTGATGATATCCAGGGTGATGCCGATTATACGCATTATATTTCATTCCCGATTCTGAATCTTCCTAATGCTTACCTACAATTTTTTTATTGATAACTCTTATCTCATTTTCTTCATCCTCCACTTTTTTAACTTTACATATGTACATACCTTTATATATATATATATCTTTAAAAATAACATTTTTAATCAGAAGTGGGAGGGGCACAAAAGACTAAAATGATGGTTCACGGGTGATAAAGTGGTGGGAGAATCCTGTGGTAGATAACAATATAAAATAAAATAAATAATAAAAATACATTTTTTAAAATAAAAATAATGTTTTGGGGTTTGCACTTCTGTTTCCCTTAGCTTTACTCTCTTCATTTCTACATACTTGAGTTTTCAATTTGCATCTTTTATTTTGGGGAAGTAAATTCTAGAATCATTTGCTCATTTTGCAGCCTCTGGACACAATTATATTTCAATGTCCCCTACAAATGTGGTGGATCCTCTTCTTAGAAATCTGAGGTCTCTACATTCCTTAGTTGGCAACAGGCATGAAGCCTTAGTGTTTACAGGAAAGGTCATGTCCCTTATGCCTAACAATCATTTTAGATTTATTTCCCTGTTTTGGCTTGTGTTCCATAGACAAATTACAGCATTCAGGCAATTATTGAGATAACCTGCTTTTGTTAAGAGGTCCATTGCAGTGCAAATGGAAAGCATTTGTTTACCATGAGATAACATTTTTATAGGCATGATTAAGCTTACCATTTAACCATTTTATAGTGGGGGACACTGTGTAAATCCAAATTATTAGTATTTCTTAACTAGTAGATATGAATCTCTTTTCCATCTCTTTTATCATTTTGGTATCTGATTTCCATGGATAAACAAGGGTCCCATATTGCAATCACTATTTTATTTTCTACCATATCTGCCATGATTAATACATCATCAAGTGATGTTTAGTGAACTTGTACAATAATGACCCCATTCTAAGTGACCCCCCAAAAGTAATATATACTTTAACAAAAGCAAAAACAAGAACAAAAGAAACCCTCAGTGATATGATCCTCTTTGGAGAAATAATGGCCTTTCTAAGCAACATCCAGCTCTGCAATTTGATTTTTCAAACATTTTCACAGTATACACAGTATACAACAATATTTTCACAAAAATAAAAATAAATAATCTGCTCTTATATCACATAAAACATTTGTGAGGCTCTGTCGGTGTTTGTCTGAGGTGTCAGCAGCTTCTTGAGCTCTTGGAGTTTGGGGAGGTAACTCAAATGTGCTGCCTGAAAAGTTTCTTTGTCAAGGTTCCTGAGTTCTATTTCTGTGGCACCACAGTTTGCACAGCACTGGCAGAGACCCAGGAAAGATAGGTTTCAGCCTGAAACTGTCCATCTTTAATGCATTAGAAACCAGGATGGTGCACATTCAAACATTTGCAAAGGGAAACAGACATAATGGGCCTAAGAAGAGTTTTGCCTAAAGGTACAAATCATTCAATTTATACTCTGATTAGACAGATAATAATGATGACTTATGCCACATCTACTCTAGAAATTTAGTCAGTAATCAGTTTGAGTCAGTAAAGCATTGCAATACATTATACACTCAGATGTGGGATTTTAAAAACATGATTTCCCCCAGTCTGCATTTTTAGCATGTTATCAGAATAAGTGGTGAAATAATTCAAACCAGTGCCATTTAAGTGATCTATGAAAACAAAATCAGTAGTGATAGCTTTCTATAAAGAAGCTGTGGCAAATTCTTGAATCTTTGTTGCTGGCACATGCACAGGGTCATTTTTGATGATTTTCTTTGCCTGATGCCAGTATGACAAAGCCAGACCCCTTTGACAACTAACTACCACTGTTTATTTTAAACCCATGAGAAACAGGAAGAGAACGAGACCTGAAACACTATATATAAAGTTATATGCACCAGTTCATTATTAATAATTGCTAATGAGCAGCATACTCAGCTGTTAACTCATCCTGCTGTCACCATTTTACTATTTCAAATATTTTGTTCTGTAACCTCCCATGGAGCAAACATACCTTTTCTCTTACAATTATCAAAGCTTAGAAGTCTGCATATTACACAACTGGAGGATGTGCAAACCCAAAATGTACTGAGTTCATTTTCTAAAAGTTTCTGGTAATTTCAGTGATCACTAGTCGACTGTGAAAAACAGGTGAGTGCTTATACAAAATTAAACTTGATAATATAGCTCAAAACACTGGACAGCTAGTATTTTTCACTTGGGATTGTCACTAGTTCCTTCCATTAGAAAAAAGTATCAGTCTGTATAAGAAAGATACTTTCACAGACTGACAAGGGGCTCATGACAGTTTTACATAGGCTGGTTATAATGGGCTGTCATCTATACTTGCCAAGTCATATTATATAATTTAGCTGTAGCTATGAGAAAAGAACCCAAGTGCTGCTTTTTTCCCTGGTGAAGAATTTAAAGTTCCTGTAGCCTTGGCCAATCAGGCATACTATACCCTGGTAATGGAATTGTGGTTACTCAATGTTCCACTTAAAGACTGCATTAAAAGTCTCCTTGTCAGGAGACTTTCACATGGCTGGGACGGAGGGTCCTTGATGTTGAACGGAAAGGAAATTTTTTCTGACACAGTTTGGAAACCAAGTTACAGATGACTGCCATGATAGGCTCACTAAAAGCTTGGCAGAAGCAAGTATATCCTTGACTTATTGTTCCTTATTATCCTGAAAAGGACATAGGGAATTTGACTAAAGCCAAACTACTTTGGCCTTTCTTCGTATCACTTCTTTCGGACTTCTTGGGTATTTAAGAAAACCCTTGAGATCTGACCATGACATATAGGGGCTACCAGCAGGGGGTGGTAGAGAGTGGAAACCAAGGAAGTGGGTAGGGTTAGGGGACACAGTGGGATCTATGGTGGCAGATGAAGTAGATTTTCCTTCCTCTTCATTTCTAGGTACTTTGTTGGTTCTCTGCCCTTTTTTGTGTGTTTTGTAGAAAAATGATGCAAAAATTAACGTTTGATTAAACATGTATAGTGCTTAATTAAAGTCATTAAATCTCTATAGCAGTAATACAGCCTCTGTTGATGAAGCAGGTACGTGAACATTAATTTTAAGAGCCCTGGAATCCTAGTTTCATGAACATGGTTCTAAAATCTGTAATTGAAGCCCGAGTCCATTGTGTTGAAATCTTCATTTACACAGTAACAGGATCTTAATATTTTGCTCCCAAGTTACAATGTTTCTGAAAATGGAGTTTAGATTATTTGTATGTTAATGTTCATTCAGATCATGTCATATTAAAGTGCAGTTTTTTTTTTTTTTTTGCCAATCAGAAACTACTTTGGTATTAAGTTGCTATTTAAACATAATGTGTTGATATTTAAAACCCAACAAGTCAGCTGTTCAAGGAGTCTTTCTGGGGGTTGAAGGCAAGCCTTCGATGTCAAAGGTACCCCACATAGATACATTTGTGAAGAGATCAGGCAGGTGAACTGATGGAACTTCACCTGTTGAACAAGAAATTTCCTAGAATCTCATGAGCGGCAGTTGTGCATTTCTAAATCCAGCACATGTGCATATTCAGACATCTGTAAAAATAGATTTTACAACTTAAGATTAATTGCATAAGAGACTTTGAAGCTAATTTCTCTTGTTTTTGAATGAACGACATATGAAGTTCTTTCATGAAGTACTTTTAATGAGTGTCTATGGTACTGCATTTATGACAGACTGAAAGAACAGAAGAAAGGAATAACAGGTCAGTTATTGATTAGTATATGACTTAATGTAATCAAAGTTGTACTTTATTAACTTTGAAATATTAATAAAAGAACAGGATATATCAACTTGAAAAGTATAAAAATTGAGCTTGCATTTTTTCTTTCTTTATTTTCTTCTATTTGATTTTTTCATGTGCCAAATATTTGCAAGAGTGAAATGACCTAACTCATAACTCCATTTATTAAATATTATTTTGATTTGCACAAGTGTTTCTTTCAAACATTCATTTGCTTATGCTAATAGTTGTTTCAAAAGCTTTGTACCTCAAATTCAAATCTAATTTTATTAAAACCAAACCTTCCCTGATTTATGTTGGGACATGTGCTGATTTTAATTATAGAGAGACATTTTATCTGAACAGCAACTGGACATTAACCTTCACATCTTAAAATAAATGTCCTGGAAAACAATTCAATCAGCTCATATTATCTTTACATCAATACAACAGTCAGAGATGTTTAATGATAGCAATCCAACAAAAGGTTAGAGAACTAATAAATATTTTGACTGGAGTCAGTAGTTAATTAAAATCACATAAATGAAAGCACAGATATCCAACCTTCATGTTTATTGTTAGTCTTTTGAAAATCAAAAATCCAATAAGCAGACCCTTTAAAGAACAAATGAATTCTCAGCATAGTGTTCACCCAAGGGAAGTGCTTACCTAGGATAAGAAAAAAACTTTGAGAAAAACAAGCTCATTATTGTTTGACCTTTGAACAAGCACATGGCTTGTGACCTGATGGGTTTCAGACACTATTAACTTTGCAAGTCTTTTGATTCTGGTATATTGTGATAGTATTATTGCAAGCAACTCCCCATTTCAAATACAATAGTGAAGAATGAGAAGACATGCGTTTGAATCATTTCAATTTCATTTGAAATGGTTAAGATTTTTCAGATTGAATAACCCATTCTTAATACAGTCGGGGAGGCATTTTTTTCCTCTAATCTCATTTCTTAATTTCATAAGCTTCATTGATGGTCAAGCTTTGTTTGATTAATTTGGAGTCATCAGTTACCAAAAACATTTGGAATAACTTTACAGGTAATGAAACCTCAACATTAAGTAAAAAAGTATGTCCTGGTGTGGATTCTTGATGTGCGTGGGAAATTTATGCTGTATCTTTTGCAATATTGTTTTAATAATAAAAAAAAGTAGTCCCTTGAGGCAAATGTGCTGTGATTAAAGGTGAGTGAAGGTGATTGGCAGAGTAATTTCCATAATCAACTAGTAAATTGATTCTAATTACTCTCTCTCTCTCTCTCTCTCTCTCTCTCTCTCTCTCTCTCTCTCTCTCTCTATCTCTTTCTCTTTCCCACAGTACATGTAACGCCACATTAGATAATAGTGAGGAAAAACTGTACTGGTTAACAATAGTACTTGTCATCTTAAAACTCTCTATTTCTGTTCCTGAAGAGTGAAGTAACTGTTCTGTAGGCACAGGAGGATAGCTACCCTTCATATTGTTTGATTTTGTGGCTGTTATTGAGTGTCTCAAAAGGTTTTTTCTTTACTTCCATTTGCCTTTTCCCAATTTACTTACCTACTTGTATCCATTCCCATTTGCTGGAGAATAAGAAAATAGGGCAAATTAGGAGATTTTGAGACACTTTATCATCACTCATGAAATGTAATCAAAAGGGGTTTGACCTCCAGTAATCTGATAAAACTTAAAATATGAATTTTTTTAAAATGTGAAACTATTCATGATTGTAATTACCAACATTTTTTTTCTTCAAATAATTTAAGGTTAAAAGGAAAGTATAAATTATCCTGAATGACAAAAGGGAAAGTAGAAAGACCATTGCAAAGAGATATTTTCATAATAATGAAACAAGAAAAATGCTCAATATGGTAATAAATTTAAGTGTTTTGTGGTTCCACAAAAATATAAAAAATGAGGTATGAACTTTTACATATTAAAAATTCCTCATTTTTTGATAAAACTTGTCAGATAAATATGAAGAAAATCAAGTAGTGATAGTACCACATATTGTATAATAAGGGAAAATGCTTTAAATAATACAAAGTCATATTTTCATTAAATAAAAATACAGTTGATGACAAAGACAAAGATGTATCACAAGCTTCCTTTTTTGTCACATTATGTTGATTGAGGTGAAGTGTCCTATCTGTTTTTGGGGGTTCTATCATATCTGCTTTGGGGGTTATAGGTTAAAACTATGCAAATTTATCTTTTCATATCGTGCCCACCTTCAGTGCCCCAACTACCGTTCACCACATTCCATTTAGTGCTCTCTCTCACCCACTCTCACCTCACCCCCTTCCCTTGCTTTCTTCAGTTCTCCAGTCAGATGGCAGGGGTTTATTTTTGGTTTGATTTTGCCTAACCCTGTGTTTTGTTTCCCTATATTCCACATATAAATGAGGCCATCTGTTATTTATCTTTCTCTTCCTGTCTTATTTCACTCAGCATGATCCTCTCTGATCCATCCACGTTGTAGCAAAAGGCAAGAGTTCATCTTTTTTTATAACTTAGTATTCTCCACATGCACTTGCTTTAGTCATTCACTCCTCTCTGCCCCTGGGCACTTAGGATGATTCCATAACTTGGCTATTGTAAATTGAAGGGCAGTGAACAAAGGACAGATAGCTCTTCAAACTGTATTCACCAGGCAAATACCTAGTACTGTAATCGCTGGGTCAGATGGGAAGTCTGCTTTTAATATTTCGAGGAACCTCCATATTGTTTTCAATGGGGTCTAGACTAGTCTGTGTTCCTACAACAGAATACAAGGCTATATTATTCCCTTCCACATCTTCATCAACGCTTGTTGTTTCTGGTCTTTTTGATATGGACCATTCTCATGAATACAAGGTGGTATTTCATCATGACCTGATTTGCATTTTCTGATGATAAATGTAATGAGCATTTTTCTCATGTGGGGTTTGTCATCTGCCTATGTTCTTTGCAGAAGTGTCTGTTTAGCTCTTCTGTCCACTTTTTGCTTGGGTTATTTGTTGCATTTTTTTTGTGAAGTAGCCAGAGTTCTTTAAATGTTTTGGATATCATCCTTTTGTCAGATGAATGATGTACAAATATTTTCTCCCATTCAACAGTGTCTTTTTGTTTTACCAATAATTTCTTTCACTGTGCAGAAGCCTTTTAGTTAAATGTAGTCTAATTTCTTTATATTTGCCTTATCATGGAGTATCTTGACTAATTTTTCTTCAATGTATTTTATTGGCTTCAAGTCTTATATCCACACATTTTATAATATTATAAGTGACAATGAATTGAATTTAGAGATTCATCTAATTTAGGAGAACTCAAGCACAAAAGTAAACAATGGTAGGTGAAATAAGAGCTGTAAATTTAAGAAATGATTGAAAGATATAGGTCACAAGTGCAGAATTTTGCTGTAAATAAATAGGATACAGAGGACACAGAAGAACCTCTATTTAGCCGGGCATGGTGGCTCATACACCTGTAATCCCAGCTACCTGAGAAGCTGAGGCTAGGGATCATTTGCATCCATGGGTTCATGACAACCCTGGGCAACATAGCGAGATCTAGTCTCTAAAAAAATGCAAAAAAACTTCCAGTTATTATTAATAATGCAAAATTAGTAGTAAATTAGAAAATAGAAAATAGGAAAACTATATCATTTGATTTTAAGAATTTGAAGATTATATTTATATGTAATTTATAATTATCTATATATAACATAAATTAATGCCTGGTCTGTAGAGGGAAATAGATTATGAAAGAAAAGATTTATCCTGTCTATGCAAGGAATATTGATAATCACAATGTTACTGAAATTAACATGAAGAGGCATAAAAACAAAATGGGATGACTAGTGGGAATAAAATTTAGAAATATGCGAGAGGATAGCTTTTATATAAGCTCTTTATCATCCCTGAATCCTACCTACTCTGTTGTTGTTTTATGATTGTATTTTATTTTGTTTCAATTACTGTGCAATTGTTATTGCAACATTTCAGTCAGTCAGGGAATCAGAAGCCAACACTTGAAGTATTTTATCCATAATGGTCGTAGGATAAATGATTGTGATTTAGGGGCAGCTCAGAAATGCCAAATGAAATATCTTTCTTGAATTAGGAAATAGAAAAGAGAATTAAAAAAAAAATCTTAGTGAACCAGTCATCGATGGTTACATTCCTAATATCTTAAAAGAACATGCAGAAGATTGAAATCTATCACACCCTTTTTTGATGTGGATGCTGCAGAAAGTGTAAGTCATGAAGTTGAATCACAGACAAGAGCAACCTACTGTTGGGGCCTGCACTCCTAATCCCCTTTAAAGAAGTTCACGTTGTAAGCTACTCATCATGTGGCCAGAGACACAGAGGTTGTGTTTCGAGGCAGGAAGCCTCCAAACCGTCTTCTACAGTAGCTGTCTTGCCATCAGTATGTGCCAGTTCCTGCGGTGCCATTTGGTGTTATTAGTGTCCCAGATTCACGCCTTTCCAATAGGTGTGGAGTGACATCCATTGTCATTTCAACTTGCATTTCCAAAATGACTGATGACGTGGAGCATCTTTTCCTGTGTTTATTACCATCTGTGTATCTCCTCATCTGAGATGTCTTTTAAGACCTTGGACCAAACTAGATTGTTTCCTTATTGCAAGTTTTAAGAGTTCTTAATTGGGGTAACAGACCATGAGCACATTATAAGTATTCTCTATCAAACTGTCACTTGTCCTCTCATTCTCTTGACACTGTCTTCTAGAAAACAGACATTTTTTAAAATTTTAATGCAATCTAAATTGTCCATTTTTCCTTCAGTGCACTGTGTGTTATATGTAAAGAATCCTCGTATCCATGATAATCTAGGTTTTCTCCCTTACTGTGTCTTAAGAATTTTATGCTTTTGAGTGTTTAGGTCTGTGATCTATTTTAGTTAATATTTGTAAATTAGAGAAGGTTGGAGTATTCATGATTTTTGCATCTGCATGTAGAGTTTTCATTTGCTCCATCTGATCACCTTTGCGCCTTTGTAAAAGGCAAGCTTATATTTTTACAGATCTAATTTAGACTCTCTAATCTGTCCTTTGATCTTGTTTATTCTTCTGCCATAGCATATGGCTTGATTACCTTAACTTTATAGTCAATTTTAAAGTTAGGTAACTTTGGTTTTCCAGCTTTGTTCTTCATTATTGTACTGGCTACTTGGGATCATTTTCCTCTCCATATAAGTTGTACAATTAGAAATAACCATAAAATAACTTTTTTGGATTATGACTGGCATTTCATTGAAACTATAGAACCTGTTGGGAAGAACTGACATCTTGAATAGGATCGGTCATTCCACTTGTTTAGTATTTTTTGATTTTAGTCATCAAACTTTTTTAGTTTTCCCCAGATAGTTGTTTCATATGCGTGTGTGTGTGTATGTTTGAGTTTACATGCACACAAATATATATATGCATATATACATATATATGATAAATACTTATGTGTTTCAATTTGGGGAGTATTACTATAAATGTCTTTTTTCCAATTATGTTTATTGAAATGAATTGGAAATTTATTTATTGAGGTAATTTGGAGAATTATTAGTGCAGTGTGTTTTTAATTACAAATTCCATCTGTTCATTGCTGGTCCATCTTAAAACATCTTAATTCCTTCATTCCTCACTCTCCCTCAACCCTTGAAGTAGTCACTGCTTCTTACTCTTGCAATCTTTAAATTTTTTTATTTCAGTTTAGTAGCTACTCACATTTTAGCTAGTTAAAAATTATCTTGATCACATGTTTTTGTTGAAATTATTGATGAGGCTTGCTGTCTCTCAACTGGGCCCTAACTGATGTAACATAAAATATCTTAGAAAATTCACAACCCTGAAAGTAACAAAATTGATTGCTTTTTGTACTGGAAACAAATACTTCTAACTACAGGGCAGTTACCCATCCTTTTACTTTTCCAGATGCACTCTCCTTACCACTCTATTTTATTTTTTATTTTTTGGTTACACACACACACAAACATACGCTCATATTACATCATTGTCTACCCCGAGGTTCTCCCATCACCTGATCACCTGTGAACCATCTTAATCTCTTGTGCCCTCCCCCTCCCCCAAGTTTGCCCTCCTCCCTTTCTCTCACTCTATGCTTCAGTTCTGTTGGCAGTTTTAATTTTTTTTTGTCTGTTTGTTTTCTCTATATCCATCATATAAGTGACACCACCACCTATTTCTCTTTTTCTTCCTGGCTTATTTATGGTAACATGATTTCTTTTGGCTCCATGCATGTTGCTGCAAATGACAAAACTTTGTCTTCTTTGATTGATGAATAATATTCCATTGTATAAATATACCACATCTTTTTCAGCCATTCATCAGTTTTTGGGAATTTAGGTTGTTTCCAAATCTTGGCAATTATAATAGTGCTGCAATGCACATCTGGGTAATCCCAATCTATCTTTATGTGGTGGGAATCTAGCCATACCAATGGGTTTCCTCATCCTATGTTCACCTATGGGGAATTCCACCAGGAGATCAGCGGGGAGGGCAATGTAGAATGTATTCTTCCACTTTTATCTGCATCATGGTTTAGTTATGCTGCTGGGTGAATGGCTTTAGTTCCCTCTGAAGGACCATGTCCACACAGTTTTCCATCCTCATTTTCTCATGACACTTCTCCTGCTTGCCCTGTTTCCCTTAGGGAGGTGCCTTAATCTGCTGTTTGAGCTTTAGAGTACTACACTGTTCCCAAAGGCTTCCTAGCACATTGCCAACACCTTTACAAAACATCTCTTTATTAAACACTTCTTAAAGTATCCTAATTTTATTGCACCATCTGTTTTCTTCAGGGATCTTGACCAAAACAGCAACATTCAAAACTGTTCTCTCTACCTTAATTTATAATACATCACTGGAAGCCAAATAGTGTGCTAGGTGCAAAAGTTTATCAGCCAAACATTTAAAATACCATATACTGGAGTTTATGATTTATTTCTTTAGAAATCTTCAAGAGAGCAAAGTACACTTGATAGTTGGCAAAAGATTGTTTAAAAATAATGTGGCCTATGTAGGAATGAAGCACTATATTTTACCTACCTCTCTCAAGCATTCATTTCTTCATCCAGGAGGTAAGTACTATTAGCAGTTTGTCATGTTCTTTTCCAGAAATTACCCACTCATTTACAAAGATGGATGGATGAATGGGAGACATTTGACATCGGCATAAGTTTTTTGATTGGGTATGTAAATTTAGAAAATAAAATGTAAGTAGCACATAAAAATCAGAATATAATAGTTCTAGTAGATTGTTGACTAATGTAATGTAAGCCATGGAAAAAGACAAATTTGAGTTGCTCAATTCACATAATGACCATCCCTCTTCCTAGGCGAATAAAATCAGGAAGAATGAAATTATATAAATGACTGGAATACGAATTGTTACTGTGAATTAACCCCTTTGTAGAACAACTCCACTAATCTAGGAATACTAAAATTATTTTCTACATCACAAGTAAAAGTACATTTTTGTATATTTTCATACTTAAAGCTGATATATTATAATGATTGTAACAGTAAAAACCTATATCCATACAAAAATATAGATATAAATATTGATGGGCTTTTAGTATTTACAAATGCATAAAAGTTGATAACAGTACAACTCTCCATCAATTGGTAAAATCCTAAGCAAATACATGCTATTTATACAATGATTAGTCAGAAATAATTATGGATGAACTATGGTATGTACCATTACAGGGATCAACTTCAAGTATGTGTAAAACAGGTAAGTCAGACACAAAAGGCTATGCATTAGTGGATTCTGTTTGTTTGTTTTTTAGACTAGGTCTGACTATTTTTGCCTGTGGAACCACAGGCTCACGTTGCCCATGGTACCATGGATTCAAGCGGTCTCCAGCCTCAGCTTCCCAGGTAGCTAGGATTACAGGCACACACCCAGTTATTTTTTGGGACTAGGTCTCACTGTGTTGCCCTGGGCGGGACTGGAACCACCATCCCCAGACCCCACTCTGACTCCATAAGCTGTCACTTACAAGCACGTGCCACTGTGCCTGGCTAGTGGATTCCATTTGTATGAAGTTTCTACGAAAGACAAATTTCTAAAAGACAGAAAGTAGAGCTTGCCTGGGAGATGGAGTGCAAGCAGTGTTTGAGTCTGTGTGTGTAGAAAGGATGGAAATGTTCTAATGTGGTGATGGCTACCCATTTACAAAAATCTACTAGAAGTTATTAACATATAAACATCAGTGTGTGACTTGTATGGTGTATAAATTGCCCTTCCATAAAGCTCTTTACAAAAAGCAAATACATCCTACCTAGTACATTTTCAATTAAAGCACAAATTCATAGAGAGCTCTGGAGGAAATTTCAGTCACATATATCAAGAACCTTAAGATTACATTCTCTTTGACACAATATTTGCACTGCTGAGATTGTGTGCTGTGGAAATAATTAAAAAAATTTAGTTGTACACAGGTTTGAACAAAAGGGTTTCATTTTAACATCTTTTTTAAAAATAAAAAATAAAGATTTTTTCACTTGCAATCATCTCAAATTTTCCAGCTTGATTTTCTTATAAATAATTCTTTAATCAAATACATAAATTCTGGTTTTTAGGTGAATAGTAATAATACAAGTATTGGGTTAATCTCTGTACTCCAAGGGAATAATAAAAAAGTTTGGTGCTTTTTCCATTATCAGTTGTCTTCTTTTTAATTATACAATACAGTTTCCATCATCCACTTTTCTACCAGTTTTAAAGACCACAGAGAAACTGCTTCTTACTTCACAGGTTCAAAGACAAGACTTAATGTAAAAGAGCATTAAGCTCAGATAGTATTTGAGTTATGTTCTTACTGTTACGGTAACTGATAATGGCACCTTTTAATATTAGAAAAGCCAAGTAAATATAATATATGTTATTATTAAAGATGCTTGCAATTTAATGATCAATTATATTAGATTTGAATATTTTAAGGATGTGGAGATTGGGAATTGTTTATTTCCAGATGAAAAAAATAAGTGTGATCATGTTTTTCCACTATTATGTATTATAGCAGTTTAACCAGACACACACCCTCCAGTCATTGACACATCAAGTTATAATAGCACCAGAAATTGACAGAGCATTGAAAGAGAGTGCTTAGTAAAGCTATTTGGGGTTGCCAGAATATTATGTTCAGGATGGTTAAGTGAGACTCTGAGGTTTATTTACACCCCCACATAGTATTCTACGACATGTCAGTGTGATATTTTCCATTTCAGTCTTATGCTTTATTTTGAACACTCATTAATTTCCAGGGCTTCATCTCCTACAACTAGACACTATTCTCTGATCTATTTCTTCAAGCCCAATCATTCTTCAGAGTATAAAACCTAAAGGACCTACACAGTTGAGTCAAATATCTTGTCTGTTCATGAGAAAGAGATGTGTACTTAGTTCTGAGCAATTTGTTATCTGCCAAGTGTCTGTAGCTGCATGCTTCTGGGAGAGACCCCAGACTGATGTTAGTTGGAACAGGGAAGCTACCTACCACAGTGTGTAGTGAGCTGTCTTAGGAGAAAGTGGAGCTAGCCTATCATAGGTCCACCAAGTACTGCATACAGTAAGGATTATGTGGAGGAAATACAATGTGTAGTTTAGCCTTGTTGACATTGCAGACTGTTGGTCACTTCCAACTTCATCCGTTTGTCACCACACATATCATGCAGTATTACCTTTTGAAGGCAATGCTTACCACAGAAATAAACTTCCTCTCTGAAGTTGTAATTTCTATAATTTTTAAGAATAATTTTGTCTCTTAAGCTTCTGGGTCGATACTAGCTAGATTTAGGCATGTCTTCATAATCAGAGTTTTAGCTAATTTTATCAGAACCTACTGTTACGGCATGCTATTATAAGACTTCATTTTGCTTTGCTGTTTTAAGGCCTTGAAAACTGATTTTGTGAGACTCATTTATAAAACCCACACATGTTCCATAAAGAAACAAATGGGAGATTTTTTTGGTACCCTGGAATGTTGACATTTAATTTCTACTTTATAGAGTTGGCTATCTGTCAGCAATTTACCTACAATATATGTTATCGAAATATAAATTTTACATGTTGGTATAACATTAGATGAAAAGAATATTGTCTAGAAAGATGCATAGAAAAATCTTCATGAATTTTGAGATAAAACATCTGCTTTTCATTATGTCTCTAATAAAATGATAAGGACACTTGCATAACATCATGGAGCACTTACTGATAACTTTCTCTCTTGAAATATAAAAGTAAGGTAAAGATTTTCAGCACCTCTACTTTTGATTTTCTGCAGACTGGTCATTTGTCTGTGAGAAAAAAAAATATGGATTCATTTGTGACTTTGGAGACTTTAAGAAAGACTGGTAG
Source organism: Uropsilus gracilis (assembly GCA_004024945.1). Classification (NCBI taxonomy): domain Eukaryota; kingdom Metazoa; phylum Chordata; class Mammalia; order Eulipotyphla; family Talpidae; genus Uropsilus; species Uropsilus gracilis. The sequence goes on along the minus strand of PVHY01000975.1, from coordinate 18,425 downwards.
TTTGCAGGTTATGAATCAGAAATTCCATAATTGAGAAAACCTACATATCAGAAAGGGTCTTATAATTGCCATGTGAAGACACCACATGACCTAAATGGGCACAAAGGTATATTCAAATGTGAAATGGAAATGCTAGGCCTGTGTGTCTTTAGGTCTGATTCATCTGCATAAGTGGAGAGCTGTCCTCTTTGGGAAGCTTTAGGTCTGATTCATCTGCATAAGTGGAGAACTGTCCTCATTGGGAAGCCTCCCCGCAGCCAAGGTGGGATCCTGGAGGTTGGCAGTCAGAAAGGAGCTTATCCTCTCAGCCCTGCCCTCCTACATACCAGTGTGACTGTACATAGACCTGTGTGGACCGACAAGATGGGCCCTGCCCTGTGGAAAGACAGGTTGGCTTAACCACTCAGCAAGGTAAAGGCTGGCCTGTAACTTCCATTGTAGGGTGTTGTTTCTATTTTGTTCTATTTCTTGCAAGCTAGTGCTCCTGGTTTTTCTTCTTGAGCCCACTCATCACACTTTGAAGGAGCCCATAGGTTAATTGGTGGTTTACACCCACCTCTCAGATAGAGAAATCTAGTTTAATTTCCAGAGGAGCTTGCTGCTAACAGCCTTAGGGCCTCAGCCCCCTGCCTCAGCGGCCAGAGCAGGTGAGACATGGCAATGCAGTGAGCATATTTCTAGATGACCCTTCAGTATTTACAGGGGGGGGAGGCTGGCATGTCTCCACTGGAGCTCTGGCCCGGGGTGACTGTGCTGGCGGGGTCAGCCCCGGGCAGCTGGCTGATTTTCTATCTGTGGCCTGGGGAACAGCTGCTCTGTTTTGAGATGAGAGAATTTGAAACAAGTTTTGGACTGGTTAGGATCTAATAATTAGAATGAGAAATGGCAGAACTGGGAATGCAACATGCCATAGTCCTGATGTTAGGGAAATACTTCCCCAAGAAATGATTTTGTGTCAAGTTGCAGTTATTAAAATGAAAATATTTAATTATTTTTGTGGCCTGAGTAATAAGTAGAAACAAAAAAAAAAAAAAGAAAAAGAAAATCAATGCGATAAAGTTCATAATTTTGATTATGCGACTCTCTCATTGAATAGTACTTTAGCAGGAAAGCAGATGGGCCTTGATTGGGCTTATAAATATAGAAATGGATTGATCATCCAAACCAAACTCCTTGAAGTGTTCCCTGCATGAGGCCTGTGCCTCTTTGAAAAGGAGAAGGAAGCTGTCGCCTTTCTTGCCAGCCTCCAACTAAGTCTGTGGTGCTGACACCTCAGTAAATTCCAGTGTCTTGCTGACTTGTTCAGACGGAATGCGCATGAAAAGTGACTATGTTGAGCAGCAGTAGAGAAATGTATGGGATCCTGCTTTGATTCCAGCCTGTAGATGTAAGTTGTGTCATTGTTATGGAGTCCAGAGGGGCAGTGGGGATTGCGGGGTAGACATATTGGTATGAAGAGACTATACTCACAGTGAATTCCTGACGATTTTCATTGCAACCCATTCAGACCCATTCATCTAGTCCCTCCTTTTGTTTATGTGGTGAGTGTGAGATTTTTCACCTACTATGATCCCTCTCCAACCCTAGCTTTCTTGCCCCTGAGTTATATCTTGAAGTATATCCACTATAAGCTCAAACATCATCCCATCACTTCAGCTTCCCCTGGGATTTTTGGAATCCTGATGAAAACTTGCAAACTTTCCTGGGAAGCTTTCCCTAATTAGGTATAATCCCTTTGGCTCATTTCCTTCTTTTCCTAGGGCAGATGAGGAACTCTATCATTCTTCTTAACAGTCCAACACACGTTAGTCATGAAATTGTATTTATCAGAGTCTTAAAAAATGCAAAAGAAAGCTTTGCCTTGCACATAAAGCAGCTGCTGTGGTCTATAAGGACGTTTGTTAGAGCCAGTTATGGAAAACATTTCCATTATTTCTTGATGGCATGAAAATTCTGAAACACTTTCAAGATCAAAGTATTCAACACCCACTCAATACCTCTTATTGCTAAGTCTGTCACTGTTGTCTTTTACTGCTATGCTTGCCATTGTTCTGTGTCCAAGTCACTCAGCATTTGTGAGAACAAGACTCAAAACAGGCATTTTATCTTAGCCATTAGAAATGTAACTCAGCTGAAAATAAACCAGGCTAGACCTGAAGGGATTTATTCTAGAGACGTCTCTATTTTAAGATGTGAGTTTTAAAATCTTAGCTTCAGCTCCAGCCTGTCATTTCTAGAATCACATGATATGGTTTGTAGAATTTTCTATTTTAGATTTATAACTATGTCTTCAAGAAGATTTAGAGCCACTATGATGAAATGGTTAAGAAAACAGTCTATATGTTTAGAACAACCAACCTGAAAGAATTGTTGAAGATTTTTAAAAATAGTAAAAGTCTCTTTCTATATTCTGTTAATACAAGACAATCACAATCCTTTTGAATGGTTTACAGGTTCCAGGTAGCTATCTTACCAAGGGTTTTGCAAATATTTCAACCTTCTCAAGAATTTTCTAAGGTAAAACCACTAACTAATCTTACTCTGATTCTATGAGTGAGAAATCTGAGACCTAAATAAGTAAAGAAATTGTAGTGTATAAGTGACAGAACAGCATCAACATCTGATGAACATTTACCTCTTTAAATTGTAATATTTCATTGATATTTAATGATGAAAAACACAGCAACAAATAGGAAGTCAGAACCAGCCAGCTAACTAAATCCTGTGATATACCTACTTACATACCCCAGACTGACATGAAATCACTGACTCAAAATCATTGGTGCATTTTAACAACTGGGGAAAAATGAATATGGCATATTGTCTACCATTTTAAGATGGTTACTTGTAATGCTTACATAATTGATATCATTGGGTCAAAACATGTCCTGTTTCATTACTTGATTACATGCTGGACAATTTTGCTCATTCTTGCTGCAAAGAACACTCAAAAGTCACTCTGGAACACATTTTACCTAACATCTTATGGAAAGTCCTTGAAAGAATGACTCCATAACAAATATGCCATATGCGATGGATGGTTTATTTTAGTTGAATAACTTTCATTTTAATGCCTAGTGGGTTTAATTGCATGGAGAGCTTAGAATTCTCTTGTATCAGTCACCATTAATTGTGCAATTGATTCATTTTTGGCTAGTGGAGTGGAGGGATTTAGGAAGATGTAGGTTTGAGTTTAGGGCCTCAAGAGATTTGTACAGAATAAACCTGGATGAGTTTCAGGCGCAGAAGACAGTGGAGGGGGATGCCTCAAGCTACAGGGAACTGGGCAAATGGAAGGTTAGGAACCGGGAAAACTGCCAAAGTGGAGGTAACAGCCTCTCAGATATTTCAGCTACATGTTCATTTTGCCGAGAGATCTGCATTGGATTCCCTGTGGTGCATGGGAGACACAGAGCCTTCCAAATAAATAAGCCATTTGACCTGTGAGGAGTTGAGGATGAGAAACGACAACTTCACTTTGATGCACAGCAGTTTGCTCTTCCTGAACATGTTCATACTCCCACCTGACACACCCTTCTCCCCACAGACCATCCTCTCATTTTGCCAACAGCAGAAAAATAGGGTCAACTTCCTGGAACAAGCTTTGCAAAGGTTGTTGATTATGTTTCAAAAACCCACATGCCTTCAGGAGCCAAGAGGTGAGCAAAAAGGGGAAGCAGGAGGTGCTATTCTGTGCAAACTGAAGGTGTCATCTCCGCTGAGTTTTCCACGTTTACTTTAACAGCCTGAGTTGTTCTGTGGCATTTAAGTCTCTCTCATGGTCAAAAGGACTAAGAGTGGACAAAGGAAGGTCACTGGGTGTGGTTCATACTGGCACTGGCACCCAGATGGACTTGCTCTGTTCTTCCAGGACTGAATAGTTTCTATGCCAAACAACAATACTTGGAAATCACTGCATCTATATTTTACGGATTTTAATAATTACAGATTTGATAATTATTCACTGGATAGATATCTGTTCATTTCAGTCTCTTGGGAAAGTTTCTTCATTTCAGTTTACTTCCTCAAATTGTTTGTGACCTAAGACTGAATAAACAGCTACCTGGCATTTATTTAAAATGGTGGTAGATTTTGGACCAATGTGTACAGTGTAGGATTTCTGTTCTTACATTGTTGTTCCTTTTTGGACACTATTAGATCTTCCCCTGTAGTTCTCCAGAGTTCTCCACTTACCACAGCACCTGTGATCAATACTACAGTCCCTAATGCTCTTCCCTCCCTTGCTTTGACCTGTCTCCCTCCCCTGCTGGAGGCCTCAGCTTTATGGTGAACTTGCAAGTTTTGTCTTTTTTCCTGACCCTCTGTTCCATTTCTCTGTGTTCTGCCCCTAAGTGAAACCATTAGAAAGTTCTTTTACTTTTAAATGTAATATTTGATATATTTTAAATAGTATGTGCAATCTTTGGGTAGATTAAAATGTTTACTAATAATAACTTTAAACTCACTATCAAGCTTATGAACTATTAAATACTAAAAATATTGATGCTTTTGGTCTGTTCTTCCTGTTTTATATTCTAACTTCCCTACCAAAACTATTTCTCTCTGAACCGTGTGCTTATCATGCTTTCATTGCTATTTCTGTTATCACAATATAAGTGATATAGTACATTGCTTGGTGTTTCTGTTTTGACTTTTATAAATATTAGATATTTGGCATCTACTATGAATTGTATTTCCCCACTCCTTTATACTACCCACCCACATATTTGTTTTTTATGTAGTTGCAGTTCTTGCCATTCTTTCTCTACATTCCACTGTGACTATGGCAAAATTGACTTAGCCCTATTCTTATCAATGCTTCATGGCTAGCATTTTTAGCTGCTACAAAAACTACATCTTTCCTAGTATACATAAGCAAGAATTTCTCTAGTTTTAAAATTTTACTATGAGTCATGTCAAAAGACACCTTTTAGATCATAAACTGGTAGATATTTAGAATAAGGATTCTTCTTGTCCATGAATATAGTTTATTGTTTTACTTCCATCTTTTAAATATCTATCAGTAAAGGAGCATACATCTTTAATGCTGACATAATTATCCTCACATAGTTGTTCAATTTCTTCCTTTTGCAGTTAGAAATAAAAGAATCATGTCATATATTCCTAACCACAGATTTCCCCCAATTTTTCCTTTTAACTTCTACCTCTGTACTATGTGGTGGCTGCTTGCTTAAGCTCTCTCTTTCATTTCTCTAATAACCTTTGCCTTTTTTGTTACCTACCCATTAATTATTAAGTTTCATTCTAAAATTTTATTTGATTCTTTTCCAAGTCAGTTATGTTTTATAAAACTTGAAAACTTGTAATAGTTTCTCACTGAGTACTATTTTTGTTAACAAATATTTTTTTTCTTTCCCTTTTGAGTATTTTACGTTATTTCCAAAATTTTCTATTTCATTCTCTGAAGTTCTTGGGGCTCAAAAGATACAATTTTCCAGCCTCTGCTAACTTATATTTTTCTATTGTATAGACTTTTTTTTGTAATCAGAAGTTCTTATATATATTAAGTTGAACTTAATTCATGAGTCTAACTTAGGGACATCCTTCTCTGGAAAGAATGTAATTTGCTTTTACTGTGGTCTAGAAGATTTTATGAACCAGGATTGGGGTACTTTAACCTCCTTAGTGTTTCTATCATAATCATACCATTTTAGACACATCTCCTCCCATTGACAGTTGTCCCAAGATCTTAGCTATAATCTCAGCATCTCTGGTAAGCAATCACATGCCATTCACAGCTACCTTTTCTACTTAACTTCAGAGTTAAGTCTTGACCTTCACACCTTTACAGCTTTTCCTTGTTTATTGTGAACCAATCAGTATCTTTATCCAGAGGTCCTCAAGTTAGTGAAGAGGTTACCTCCTTTCCTTGTATTTATACTTGTACTTGTACTTTCCTTGTACCATGTACTTGTAGTCCAAGTACATGATATGAACTTGGGTGCTCCTCGTTTGCTTTCCAGATACAGCTCTTCTCTAGCAAAATAGTGAATGTAACAGGCAGAATAAATCATGGGCTTTTTTTTTTTTTTTTTTTTTTGTGTAGTGTGTATTTGCATCCATGTTTCAACTGAAGCAAACAGCTCTGTTTGTTACTTTGAAATTGATGTCCTTTGTCTGGTGACTAAATGTTCTTTTTTTCAGTAAACCTGATTATTTTAGTGTGTGCTAGCTGTGTTGTTTTGATGGTTAATAGCAATTTTTATTTTCCATTAAGGAGATGTCTCTCATATTATGGAGGTTTTATTCCATTGATGACACTGTGTGTTAGCAACTCTTAAGTAATTTTTTTCACTTTCTCATATCCACAGAAAGAGAGAGAAAGAAGGTACGTATTTTTTGAAATCAATATACTGATAGCATTCATTCTTTTTCCACCTTTCACAACCACTGGGGAAACACATAAAGTATAGTGAGATAAATGCTACTTTTTTTAGACCACCAGGGATTTAATAGTGTCTGAGAGAAAATTTCACTTCTCTGCTCATTGTTTTATGTCAAGGAAATATAATAAATTATCCAATTAACCTTAAGATCCTGTGGGGTGTCAGGGTATGTTGTGCATAGCACCTTCCAATAAACTGTTATACTTCCCTCCTGGCTTTTCCTTGATCATCTCAGCAAGTCCTGTCACGTTTGCACTTTTGGCAGTGTGACTGAACAGCTTCTGTGGGATGTTCTGGAGGTGGTGGCAGAAAAGCCCCAGGGTTGGGGAGAAGATATGGGATGTGTGGGGCAACCATCCTGTTTGTAACCCCAGTTATAGAGCATGCACTCCAAATCTGTGTAGGTCTTTCATTGGTTCTAGCAGTTACACAGACACACAAGGCAGTAGAGCAGGGCCAAGGCTGGGGGGTTGGGGGGCAGAAAGCAGGTGAAACCCTCAGTTCCCTAGGGATTGTCATGTTCTTTCTCTGGGCTGCTTTTCTAGTGTTCTCTTGTTCTTTCCTGTGCTTGCTTTTCTGCTCCCTTAATTGCCTCCTTCCAAGCTGAGGTGTGCCCACCCAGGCATGTACATCATCACTGAGCCCAGGTGTGCAAATCCCTGGGATGCCCAATACCACAGGTGCTGGTCATAGAGGCTAATGGATGAAGGGAAATAAGCCTGAGCAGCTCCTTTTGCTGCAGGGTGCATCTGGGGTCCAGTGCTCTAAGATGACTCCTGCAACCTATTCCTTGCCACAGCAGGATGAGATTGGAGGAGGGTCCTGAATCTGTAAGAGTAGAAACAGGTACTTGAACTCCTGTATCTAGAATAGTACTTTTTAAAAAATTATTTTTTAATGAAATACCTTTTTCTTGCACTCTTGCTGATTTTTTTGACAGTATAGGATTTCTTGCCTAAGGTCGCTGTCATTTTCCTAGAAGCACCTCAAGGTTCATCCCCATAGTCCACTGTGCTCTTCTCCTTTCCCCATTTCACCCTCCCTCTCCCCCTCCCTTCCCCCCCTTGAAGCCTCAGATATATGTACAAAGCTGAGGCTTTACAGGTGTGTCTATATCTGACCCTTTGTTGGTTTCTTTATATCCATGTGTCAGTGAAAGTATCCAGTGTTTTCATTTCTCCTCTGGTTTAGTTCACTTAGCACCATCCTTCCAGTTCTCTTCATGTTGCTGCAAATGGCTTGAGTTTATGTTTTTTGATCACTGAGTAACCTTTCTCTGAAGAAGTACTCCATCTTTGTCATCCACTCATTCATGTGGGGGCATTTAGGTTCTTTCTGTATCTTGGCTATTGTCAGTGGTGCTGCAGTAAATTAAGGAGTATAGTAGATATAGTGTTTGGATATAGTGTTTTTGTGACCTTTGGCTACACACCTGGCAGTGGCATCCCATAGTAGATACATTTTTTTGTGTGTTTTGAGAAACTTCTAGATGGCTCCATAGGAATTGGCCTAATTTGCATTTCCTCCAGCAACATAAGAGTATTTCCTTTTCTCCACACCCTCCCCAGCTTGTTTCCTATCTTTTTTTTTTTTTTTTTTGAGACTAGATCTCACTATTTTTGTCTGTGGAACTGCAGGCTCATGTTACCTGGGGTACCACGGACTCAAGCAATCTCCAGCCTCAGTTTCCCAGGTAGCTGGGATTACAGGCTTGCGCCACCATGCCCAGGTGTTTTTTTGGGACTAGGTCTCAACTCTCTATGTTGCCAGAGCAGAATTCGAAGCGCAAAGCTAGCCTCAGCTGCTTCATAGGCTGAAGCTTACAGGCATGAGCTGTTTCTTATCTTTTTAGTAAGAGTCTCACAGGTGTGAAGTATTAGCTCACTGTGGTTCTGATTTGCGTTTCCCTGATGCTAAATAGTGATCAACATCATTTTTTTTTTAAAGTGCCTGCTGACTGTTTGCATTTCTTCTCAGGAGACTTGTCTTTCTAGCTTTTCTACCCATTTTTGCTTTGGGTTGTCTGCTTCATTTTAGTTAAGTTGAATAGCTCTTGCGATATCTTCTGTTGCCCCTTATCAGAGGCACAGTGTGCCATTAATTTGCACCTTTTCAATGGGGTTCCCTAAGATTGCTATCTCACTGCAGAGAAACTTTCAATTTAATGTAGGACCAATTGTTTATATTCTCCTTTGTTTTCTTCACTGTTGAGATGAATCCTCAAAGCCCACGCTGATGTTTATGTCATGGAGCTTTTTGCCTATGTTTTCTTCTATCTATTTTGTGGATACAGATCTTAACATGCTTGTTTTTATCCATTTTGAGATCATTTTCATATATGGTATGAGATCATTTCATTCTTTTGCTTGTGCCAGCAAGTTTCTTTACATGGTTTCTTTGCTTTCGGCAGATTCAGCCAAAGCAAAAATTTTGATATGTTTATGCGTTTTCATCAAATAATTAATTGCTTGATATAGTCTAGACATTGTCAACTTCAGAAAAAGTAGGACTGTTGTATTTCTCCCAGAGTCTGAGAAAATGGTTGCTTTATTTATTCTTTGCATCTTGCTCAGAAATTCACCGTTGAAGTTAAAAAGAAACAAAAAATAGTAAAATCTGGTTAAACTTAGAAATACAAAAGGATATTGTAAACTATGAGAAATAGAAATTACTAAAAGTGATTTTAAAAATAAAACATTACTAGACAGGTAATTAGAGGTGAACAAATTCCTCCAAAGTGTCCAAAAATTGCTTATTATGTTTCCTCCTTATGGATCAGTGCTCCAGATTTAGGTGATTAATCTTAATGTTAATAATTGTTGGAAGTAGCATTATCATAAGCATCTCACACAAAACAATGTAAAATCTAATTTTATAAAAGGAATTAAATTAGTTTGCTGTGTGTTCATGAAGTTAAAATGTTGATCACTGGAATTATTCTTTCCCTTAACCATAAAACTTGCTCTTGTATAGTGAAGCACTCATCAAAAATTACCCAATATGCCCAAGAACATACAGCAAATATAGATTCGACAAAGACACTTTTGTGCTTAACTATAAAAGAGCAGATGAATTTAATTCTATATGTATCACATGTAGTATGGGAAATTGAACTTGAAATATAGATCAAGCAGCTGGGAGAAAAAATCCATAATATAGTTGATAACTACTTTATTGAGTAAGGCATCAAAGAATTGCCATAAATGCATAGATTGGGACACATTTTGCATAATCTAATCGCTCATATAATTACAAATTTTAAAAACATGATGTCTTTATTTTCACGCCTAACAGTTTGTTATGAAACTCCCCAACTCTGTCTTCAAACCTATGCATATATAGATATTAATCATTCAGTTAATCTTTCCAAATGTCACAAAAATGAGGTGTAGGGTGGAAGTAGATTGTGTGAATGAGTTTTTCAAGGTGATTGATTGTTGGAAACCTGGGCAGCTAAGGTGGCCTTTGTTTAGTTTTCTTTGGAAATGAGAATCATGATTCAGAGCACAAAAGAAAGCTATTGAAATCAATCTGAAGTTGAAAGAGACTGTCAGAGAAGCAGCAATGCTGAATGAAATGAAGATGAGAGAGGAAGTCATTCCAAAAAAGAATCAAAAGACTTCTATGAACTGCAGCTTTACTGGGGAAGGTAATTTTCAGAAAGCATATAATACATATACATATTAGGAGATGACTATAATATATACAAATATACACACAGTGATCCTGCATCAAAAGAATGGTGAACAACCGGAAGTGAAAAAAGTCATTTCTTGAAAGCTTTAATGCCTTAGGTATCTTGTGATATGTGGGTGTGGGAAGTCAGTGAGGGCAGAGGTGGGAATTCTTACATAAGTCTTTTTTTTTTCTTTCTTTTTTTCTTAAATTTAGATAACATTGGTTTACATTGTTGTTTGTACTTCGGAAGTACAAGACCCCTCATATCCAGGACTGTGACCTGGGTGCTCCTTAACACCATAGTACCCATAGTGCTCCACCATCATCTACAGTGCTCTTTCCTAGCTTTATCCACGTGACCACACATGGACTGAGGAGTATGCCGCTCTTATAGCTAAGTCATATGCCATGATGTACACATACAGCTCATCTGTGTTGGGGTGCTTTTTTCATTTCCATAGTTTGGCTACTCTAAATAGAACCATAATGAACATGGAGTACATAGCCCTTCAAATTAGCGATTTAGTGTTCTTTGGGTAGAAATTTATGTGAGTATTAATCTCCCACATTGATAGAAGCACTGAAGCTAAACTGTCCTTTCAAGACGCGGGTCTTAGTTACACTAATTGCAGGCATCTTAGACTCCATAGTTCTGCTCACAGCTATGCATTCTGTAGAAATCTTTACATTGATATGGGAAGATGATAGTTACTATGATTCTGATGACTGGAAATTGAAGGCAGCAGGGGTATCATCCCCTGAAAAGTGCGTACCAGTGAAGGTGCACCTTGCTGAATCAGTGATTCAAAACAGTGACTTTGATGTACACTTAACATTGTGGATAGATCATTTTGTTCTTTAAAATCAAGTTCATTGAGGAAGCATTCACAACACTAAAACTTACCTTTCTGCACACAGTATTTGATGAATTTGGACAAGCCTCTGTAGACCAGCAAATCAATGATAACAAGACATCTAGCACCCCAAAAGCTCCTCTGTGACCCAGTGCCTTATCCTCTCTGCCACACCCTTTCCCATTCACTGTTTGTTTTCTCTCCTTACAGTTCTGACCTTTGTAGATTATTGTTTTGAAATCTACATTGTCCTTTTTTGTCTGAAGTGTTTCCTTTAGATTTTAAGATTCTTCTGTATGAACCCATCAACAAGTCTCTATACTGTTGAGCTGTGTTCTGTTGTTGGATTGTAACCAAAATGTGTTTATATATTCACCAATGGGTGGGATTTGAATTGTTTCCACATCTGGGTTATTTTGAATAAGTGCTTCACCACACATTTGTTTATCATCTGCATTCAAGTGCCTCGACCAACTTTTTGATCTCTTTGTACAGGTTGTTTGTATTCATATATTAACTCAGAAGTGTACTTTTTACATTATGGATATATGCTTTCTAAATCATGTTTTTCAAATATTTTCTCCAGTCTGTAACTTGTATGTTTATTTTTAAGTGTCTGAAGCTGGCGTTTATTTCAAGATAGTTCAAGTTCTATAAAATTCCCCATTATATTTGTGGTCTTACTAACATGCTAAGACTTAGCAGATCTCACTCTCCCCTCTGTTTTGCTCCCTCTTACACTACCTCCCTCTTTCTATTCTCTAATTTCAAACCATATCTATATAGCTCTTAAAACTGATTACTGTGGCTTTGTTTAAGTCCAGACATCAGGTAGTCTAAGTCCTTCAACTCTTTTCTTTTAAAAAATTGCTTATGCTGTTCTGTATCTTTTGCTTTTCAATATAAATTTCAGATTCAGCATCTCAATACAAAATACTCCTAGAATTTTCACTGAAATTGTCAAATTTGTAGTTCAACAATATAAAAAGAACTATCTCAGTACTCTAAAATCATCTGATGACGAACCCACATCAATGTCTTCATTTACCTGTTTTTCTCAACAATGTTTTGTAATTTTCAATGTCTCAGTCTTGCTTATATTTTATAAAATGGATCCCTAAGGAATTCCTGCTTTTTTTGGTGACACACACATTTAAATACTTTGTTTTAAAACTTAAAGCTTTTTGCTTCATTTGGTAGTCTATAGACATGTCATTGTTTTACTTTTTTATATTAACTTTTATCCTATATTTTTGGTATCATATCTTTTAATAATCCTTGATTATTGTATGTCTTAGTTGACTATTTTTTATGTTCTTGATTTCTTGGTATTTTCTATGGAGAGAATATATTGTTTTCAAATAGAGATCCTTGCATTTCTTCTTTTTGATTTGCTATGTTCTGCATTTTTTTTACTTTTCTAGAAAAACTGAATTTTAGAACCTCCTGTAGGAGTATAATGAGAAGCAGCGTGACTGAACATCCTTGCCTTCCTGTTCATTTTAGAGGTAAGGAATTCTATCTTTCACCAATACATAAACTATTTACTGTTGATTTTTCATAGATGATCTATTTTATTAACTTGCCCACATCCAAATTTGCTGAAAATTTTCATCATAAGTGCTCTTTTTCTGCATCAAATGATCATGTGCTTCTGTAGTTTGTTGTAGTCTGTGGAAGTCAGTACATCATTTTGATTAATTTTCATTTGTGGAAAAGCACTTCCTTTCCAGAATAACACTATTAGTGATTTACATTTTTTGTGTATTGTTGGGCTTGATTTGATAATATTTTTGCTAAGGATTTTGAGCCTATAATCAGAAGAGATATTGGTCTGTAGGGGTTGTTAAATGTCTTTATTTCAGACACTTATATCTGCATAATGTCTCTTAAAATATAGTAAATATGACTTAATTTTCTGTTTTATAAAAGTCATTATGTAAGTGATATTATTTATGCTTTAGATATTTGGTAGAAATTACCATAAAAGCATATGGACTTTTGTTGTTGTTTTGTTTTGATTTGGATTTTTTTTTACATTAGTAAATTTAATTTTTTGAGAAACTCTTCCAGATAGGAATTTCTACTTAAATGAGTTTTATATCTTTGTCTATTTCATTCAGTTGTCAAGTTGATTATATTATATCCTTAGTTGTTTATATTATATCCTTATTTTCTTTCTTTTGTTTGTGAAAACATCTGGCAAACACTATTTATTATTTATTTATTGGCTTTTATTTTTTATTTCAGTTTTTTTTTTTTTTTTTTGAGACTATGTCTCGCTATTTTTGCCCATGGAACTGCAAGCTCACATTGCCCGGGGTACCACAGACTCAAGCAATCCCTAGCTTCAGCTTCCCAGGTAACTGGGATTACAGGCACGTGCCACCATGCCCAGCTACTTTTTGGGACTAGGTCTCTCACTGTGTTGCCCCAAGCAGGACTCGAGCTGCGATCCCTAGCCTCCGCCGCTTCATAGGCTGAAGCTTATAGGCACGAGCCACCGTGCCTGGCTCTATTTTAGTTTTTTTAAAATTGATTGCAAACATAATTTTTACATCATTGTCTACCCATATGTTCTCCCACCACCTTATCACCTGTGAACCATCTTAATCTCTTGTACCCATCCTCCCCCAATTTTGCCCCCTCCCCTCTCTTGCTCTATTGCTTCAGTTCTGTTGACAGTTTTAAATTTTTCATGTCCATTTGTTTGTTTGGTTTCCCTCTAGCCCTCATATAAGTGAGAGCATTCAGTATTTCTCTTTACCTTTTTAGCTTATTTCCACTAACATGATTCCTTCTAGCACCATCCATGTTGCTGTGAATGACATAAGTTTTTCTTTTTGATTGATGAATAATATTCCACAACTTTCTGATCCGTTCATCTGTTTTGGTGCATTTGGGTTGTTTCCATATCCTGGCTATTGTAAATATTGCTGCAATAAACATCCATGGACAGGTGTACTTTTCAATGAGTGTTTTCGTATCCTTATGTAGATTCCCACCTTATTATTAATGCCTTTAGGAGATATAGTGCTATACTCTCTGTCCTTCCTAATATTGATAAGTTCTATTTTTCCTGATCAGTTTGTCTACAGCCTTATCAATTTCATATTCTTAAAAAAAACTTTTGATTTTAAATTTCTTTTGTATTTAAACATTTGTGCATATATTTATTTCCCTTCTTATGATTAATGTCAGATTAATTTACTTTTCCTTCTCCAGTTTATTATATTAGGCTCCAATGTCATTATTTTGAGAACATTTTTATTTCAAAATATGTTTTTAATGTTACAAAATTGATTCCAAATATACTTTGGTTGTGTTCAACAAATTTCGATGTCATATTTTCATTTCAGTTCAACCCAAATTGTCTTATTTGCCTCATAATGTCTTTGAAACAAATGCCATTTAAAAAATGTGGTGTTTAGTTTGTGAGTGCTTGAGGATTTCAAATGTATATACATGTGTGTATATATATATGTATTTCAAGTTTGTTATGGTTAGATAATATATTTTGTGCATGATTTCAGTTATTTTACATTCTTTAATTTTTTGAGGTTTGATCTGTTGAGGTTATGGTCCCTTAGTGAATGTTTCATTTTAAAATATTTTACATTCTGCTGTTAACTGAATTAATTGATTTTGCTCTCTGGTAGCATTCTGTATTTTGAAGTATACATTTTCTGTTATTTATATTCGCATGGCAGCTTTCTTTTCCAGTATGTCACTCCACACATTTTACTGTTCAGCAGCATATATTTGGGTGTGACTTTATTACACAAATTAACTATTTCTACCTCTTAATAGTGTTTATACAAATTACATTTCAAGCAATCATTAGTTAAGACTGATGTATCCTTATATCATGGTATTTTGATATTATTTGTGTTTTCAATTTGTCCCATCTGATTTTGCTCTAATTTTCCTTTCTTCATGCTTTGTTGGCACTGTCATTTTTTTTTTTTACTTAATTTCCAATTGTCTTATCAGTTAGAAATCTTTTTTTCTGGGATTATTAGCACATGTCTTTATATTATAATTACTTGGCTCCAAACATGGTCATATCATCTCACTTTAGTGTAAGAACCTGGTTTATGCTTCTAAATCCTCCTGCACTATTGCTATCCATGTTTGACTTCAACACATAACACCCCATCTCACCACAGTGTTATGATTTGGGTTTGTATGCTTATTCCATAAGTTGATTTAAATGGAAAATGTAGTTTATATGTATATTTTTAATATCTATTCTGCTCATCATTCTTCATTTTTCACGTAGTACTAGACTATCCTGTCACATTCTATTTAAAAAGCTTCAGTGCACATTTAGTTTCAAGTTCTCGCTTGACTGTTCTTCTTGACAGTCCTGTACTTCTCTAAATAGAGTATGTTTCTCGTTTGTACAACTGTTAATGATTTTCAGTCCTCCCTGGTTTTTGGAAGCTTTACTGTGATGTTCCAGTGTGCGCTCGCCTTCTTACCTGCTTGGCGTTTTCTGGGCTTCTCAGATCTGTGGTTGGTTGTCTTTCCTTGATTTTGTCAATTTCTTACCTGTTATCTCCTCTAAACCTTCCACAGCCCCATTCTCTCTCCTGATGTTGGGCACATACATACCTGCATTGTTACACAATCTCATATATGCATTATTTTTCTCAAATATACTGTCTTCTCCCATTTTATTTACTTTTCAATTTTTAATGTCAATTTAAATAATTTCTCTGAACCTATCTTCCAAGTCACTGATTATTTCCTTTAGTACAACCACCTTGAAAATCAACCTATAGAAGGAAATTTTCAATGTTGACATGTTTTAATCTTTTTAAATTCTTTTATTTCTTTTTAATTCTCTTTAGGTCTCTCCAAGAATTCTCACCTGTGCATTATCGCTGTTATAGATTCATGAACATACTTGCTATAGTTATTTTAATGTCCCTGTCAGAAATTTCAGATTATTGACTCAGTCTGATTCTGTCAATTGCTTTGGATGCTAAGTCCTTCTTATGTTGTTGTTGTTTTTAAAGTCGTCATTATATTTTTTGAACACAATATATGAGAGAAGAGCAGAGACTGAGGTAGATGATGTTCATTCTTGGAGACCATTGTGTCTCTGCCCCCAGCAGGTTGTATGTGGCTGTTGAGATGCATGACCAGTCCTTGGACCCTGACTGTCAGAGACTGTAGCATCCTTGGTACTCCCGTCCTCCCTGCATAGCTGCCTCTTATACATGGAGAGTGTTGCCAGGACATCTTGAGTGCAAGCACATTCTTTGCTTTTCTTTCTGTCAGTAAAACTCTACTTTCTGCTTATGGAGGATCCTTGAAACAATATTTCTACGCTTCCCTCAGTAGCACCAGTCTTTGCTAGGACAGAAAGGAGGGGATTTTTCTGGCTTCCCTCAGAGAAAGACAGCTTTTGTTTTATGCAGTCTCTAGTGATAACACTCCTATTTTTGGACTCCAAGAACAGAAAGGGTTCTTGCCCCAGACCTAGGAGAAAACAGCATTTGCTTTATGAAAGAGAAGATCCCCAGCCACATAGGGATTTTGTTCCTTTTCCACATTCTAGCTCATACTCTTCATATGTTTCACATTTCAGTTATTTTTCCCTTTACCCACTTTAGTGGGTGCTGCTTCCCTGCCTTGGACTCTGCTAGGATGCAACGGTGTGTAAGGCCTGACTTTCCTTCGAGATGGGTTTCATGCATTGAAAATCAATTGACCACATTGCCTTTAGACTTCAATTCTCTCATGGACTGAAAACATCAGGTCTAGTTGAATACATTTTTCTTCCTTTTCTCATTGTTAGGGAGACAACATTGATTTTGTGTTCCACATTCTAAGCAAAGATAAAACTCTGAATGAATCTTTAAGTATGATCTTTATGGAAAAAAATGGAAAAAAACTGTAATGAGATGCATAGCATAATGCTATTTAAGTGAATTGAAATATTTGCACATTACACAATTTGCATTTGGTAAAAGCATATTCAAATAAGTGGAAACACATTGAGTGCATTAAAATTATTGCCTGGCAATGAACAGAAGGGAAGTAGGAAATAGGGATATAAATGAATGAATGAAAGAGTGAATGGAGTAAGAAAGGAAACTGATTAAACAAGGTTGCATATATGCAATAAAATGGGATTGACAAACACAGTTCCCTGTGTATGAGATCCAGAGGTTTTAATAAATAAACACAAAACAAGTAAGATAATACACTATCTTATTTATAGCATGATTAGGTACTTCTGAACATGCATATTGTCTTTGTACAAATCTGAATATTTTCTCCAGAAATGTGCCTTGTTTTTCTTTCATTTTATTACTTTTAGATGTCTTGTGAAATATAAATTTTGACTTATTGCATTATTAAAAAGTTAAATTTGGTTTCTTTTTGTGATAACCTGTAGCTAATTAGAAGATGAAGCCCAGCATTGATTGCCTTAATAGAACCCAAGAATTATTATATCTTGTGGAAAATAATCAAGCAAGTTACTGAAAACATAAATCTTGTGTTAAGTTGTATATTGATTTAATGCTGATTTATTTGTAAGAACTATTTAATTCTGTTTATTCATTTAAGATAAATGCAGGAGACAAAGTTACATATCTAGATTAATAACTGTACTATCTTGGGGCATTTCATTTTACCAGTTTTTAACCATCAGTTTTTCTTAGTCAGATGCATGAGGATATTAGACTTTAGGGTCATTTCCAGATGCTGTGAGGAAGACCTAGAGAAAAATGACTGGCTGGCCCCAAATCAGTTAGAATAAGTAATTAGCATAAGTAATAATATAATAAGTAATATAATATAATATAAATATAATATAATGTAAGTATAATATAAGTATAATATAATATAAGTAATATAATATAATATAATAAGTAATAATATAATAAGTAATAAGTAATAATGTGTCCCAAGACAGATTATTTTGATAAGGGAAAAAGAGAGAGAACTTTGTAGGCTAAGAAGCATCCAGATAGTTTAAAGAAACCAAAACCATTATAATATTAAAAGAAAAGTGAACTTTCACCAAAAGCCTCTTTAGATAAAACCTTAGTAAATTTTTAAAAAGTCTTCAGTTATGCATGGAGATATACCATCTAGTGTTGTTAATTTGATAAATGGAGAAAAGAGATTTTGCCCATGAATTTTTTCCCGGAGTTTTCAAAATAGACTATAGATTCCATCTTCTAATTCTGTGTACAGGTGATACATTTGGAAAAGGGTGCAACATCAGATTTGGTGTTATTGATCAGCTATCTGCTTAATCTATCAGTAGTCTCAAGGGTCTGTATGATGGTACTAGCATGGGGCAGTTATCTAGCACAGCATATTTCTATTTTTCTTTTTTTCTTTTTTTTTAATTTTTATTTTTTTTTACTTTGTTATACATATTTTTTTTAATTAATTAATTAATTTATTTATTTTACCGGGATTCACCCCCCCCCACCCTCCCTGACCATTCCCCCTCTGT